>CAJNIZ010020779.1:8161-58354 GCA_905231905.1 Symbiodinium pilosum
TTCCCTGATGTAGATAGAATATGGGGTTTTATTGGGATAATGGAAAAGAACATGGAAACCACTATGTAGGGTTTAGGGTCTAGGGTTATAGTCCCTTAAGTAGATAGAATGCAAAGAGGGATCTTATTGTATTATAGCCGAAGCCCACCCAGTAACAGTCCATATTAGGGGTCCTATTAAGGGCTATATATAACCAGATTATACTTCATATCCAACTGTTACTGAGTGGGGGCAGTACCCAAACTATAGACTCTACGTGACGTGCCCGATGTGCATGTTTCCAAGCAGAGCTTAAAGGGACTCTACTGGGAACCCCAAGAATATAGTAGGTACATAATAGGAATATACCTACCAGGGTCCTTATATTCCATTATGTTCTGCTATATTCTTGGGGTTCCCTATTTGGGGTTCCCAGTAGAGTCCCTTTAGAGCTCTGGGCTTCAGGTGCGCCACCCATAGACTCGAAATTCGAGGCGGGGTGCATCCTTTCTGTAGGTCAGTGGGGTCACAGCAATCACCTCCCACCTCCCAAACATGTTCCCGTCCTATAAAAATTGTATTATGTGGGGGAATTACGGGATGGGGGGGGTGAAGCAGTAGATTCTGCTTACTAGTGTGGTGGCTAGCTCATGTTGCGGCTGAATCCCCAAACTCCTCTTGAGTAGTATTTTATTTGGGATACTATGGTACCCAATATAGAGTAAGATTATATCCTCCTTTTGGGGTATAGTATTTTATATCAGGAATATAATCTTACTAGGCTCAACCACCAAAAAAAACTACTCTCTTGCAATGGTTCTTGCAATCCCACACACTGCTCAACATAATGTACCAGCTAGAAGCAATCAGTAACATGCTAAAGTGACTTGATTTCCTTGCTTCTGGTAATGTTCCCCTTTGTGTATGCAGCATTTGGGCCCGAGAGGCTGTTCTTGACGTTCAAGCTACAGTGTTCCAGCCCTTTGTTTCAAAGCAACTGGTGTAAGGGCCCCCCACAATCCTCTTCTAATCCCTGTGACACCCCAGGGTCTCTAAAGTGAGAACCCCCCAACCCCAAACTCCAAACACTAATCCCTAAAGCGTAAAGCCTATATATGCCTCTAGGTAGTTATATATCATACTTTAAATGCATGCATACCTATAAAAAGCCATATACGCACAGATATGTTTTTGGTTCCACGTACGTATATACATATATATTCCTTCAGTTATGCATGGCAGTGCATGCTTTGTACGTCCACATATATCCCCACGTACCCTAAACCCTAAACCCTAAACCCTAAAGCACATTGCCAGGCAAGCTTTGGAGCCGTCGGGGTGGATTGTGCCACGAACAACAAGGTGGGAGACAAGCTCGAAGCAGGTTTAGGGCTTGAGGCTTAGGGTTTAGGGCTTAGGATTTAGAATCTCCTAACATAGCCTCTATCCCAAAAAGACCGTATTTTGGGGATCCTTCGTGGTGCAAGATCACCTAATATACCCTACATCCAAGGAAGACAGGATTTGGGGGGTCCTAAGTGGTACAAGATTTCCTCCATCCACCGTATTACCATGCCTTTCCTTATCGCTTCTACAACTACGATAACTCCCATCAGGAATTACGCTGTTGAGATCGATCCTAACTGCCTATTTGTTTACTGACCTCTTGTGCAAGGGATGTGATTGGTGGGATACGAGTGCCGTTGATGGCTATTCGCGGCTTGGCCGCAGCCTGGATGCTGCTATCCACACTGGTCAGTGAAGGAGTGAAAGAGACGGCAAACCTCTGCATATTCTTGGTTTAGGGTTTAGGGCTTAGGGTTTAGGGGATTTAGCATCTCATAGGGATTAATTTGAGGACCCCTTGTCCTATTCCCTACTGAGCACAAGCCTTATTGGTTCCTGGAACTTGGCTTCTTCAGCTTTTTAGTAGAGTGGTAGGGAAACCCAGAACGAAGACCCAAACCCCTAAACTGTTAAGGGGAGTATAACTATTGTGCAGCCAGCAGCCAGGTTTTTGAGGTTTCTCTCCGACGGACCATCGGCTATAGGGACGCAGGGCCTAAGTAATTTCTTCTGGGGCTTAGGGTTTAGGGTCTAGGGTTTAGGGTATTCCCTGCACGACCTGAGGATAGCTCGTGCCATAATTCCCAAGGATTGGGGTACTTGTGGTTGCACAGGATCTTAGCATCCAGCGTAATACTGTTGTCCTAGAACCCTTGTACAGTTGCAATATAGGGTACCTAAAGCAGACCCGAAAAGGATATTGGTATTTGTTTAAGCTCTTAGAGGCAAGATGTCGCGCAATTAACCAACAAGAAAAAGGTACCCTTATTCTAACATGGTGGCTGGGCAGCCAAGCTTTATTTAGTAGGAGTGGGAATCTTCGGGTCAAGCTGAGAGTAACGTAAAGAATCAGGGTCCTCTTCATTAAATAAAAAGGACCCTAAACCCTAAACCCTAAGGACCCCAAACCCTAAACCCTCATCCGCGGCAGCCAAGGTTGCCGTTCAAGCTGGATGTGAGCAAGGAGGATTGTCCTCAGGCTCCGTTGCCGTCATCCCCTGCAAGCAACATCTCCGCCCTACTCCAAGATCAAATGGGTTTAGGATTTAGGGCGTCCGTGGTCTTTAGTGATCAGGATATTGGTCTGGGCAGTAGGTGGCAACATTGGCGACAGGAACAAAAAAACTGTGTTGGGAACAACAGTACTGACCACGACAATCTGGGGCAGCGGAAATACGTTCATGACCCCCTCCTGGTCCGTACGCCTATCTCGGGTATGTGAGGGTGCTTGTTTTCACACAATCCACATGCACGCGCCTCAACACCTAAAGCCTTGAACCCAAGCATTAAAATCAATGCTAAACCTTAATTAGGCTAAACCATAAACCCTAAGCCAACACTCTAAGTAGGATCTCAACCCGAAACCCTCCACCGAGCCAGGCGAAGAAGATCGATTGCTTGGGCCTTTCGTTTGCCGATTGCCCGAGCAACCTGCCTGTCCAGGAATTTGCTGGTGCTGAAGGGGGCGTGGGCGAAAGAATATAGTGTTGATGGAGGAAATCTTGCTCCACCTTAAGTCCCTAAGGTCCCAGGAATTACAGTAGTTTAGGGCCCTTAGGTGGTGCAAGATTTCATCCATCAACAGTAGCTACCATGTAGGAGTTACATAGGGTTTGTGCGGGGGTATAAGGGGCAGTGGAAGAGAAAAGGTAAGTGACTGTGGGGTTTGGGGTCAGGGTGTGTGGAGTGGGGGAGAGGCTATATGGTAGTTTTCCTAAATAGGGGTACCCCAATAAAGACCCCAAAATATTCTAATCCTTATTATAGGGACCCCCAGTAACATGTATCCGTCTCGACTTGGCGCTGAGTAGGTATAACCCATGCCCCAATTACCTACTGAGCGCCGGCAGTGTTGAGTAATGTACGAACCAACCTAAGTGAGGAGTTAAATAGTCCGAAAAGTCTTGGACACCTGAGGCAATGAAAATCTGGGAAGCGTGGGCGGCCAGGAGCCAGCTTTGTGCTGCAATAGTGTTGATGCAGGAAATCCTGCGCCACCTTAGGTCCTTAAAGTCCTAGGAATTACATTAGGGACTCTAGGTGGTGCAAGATTTCATCCATCAACAGTATTGAGCATGGAGGAATGCTTGCACCACCCTGCATACCCTATGCCGCCTATGCCTCTGAGAGCTGTGGCAGTACGAAGGGAACTAGTAGTACTGATGGTAGCAATACTAATAGAAGTAATACTAGTAGTGACTCGTGATAGCATTGATATGTATTAACCAAAGTAATCATGCTGGGATTTGTGGGGAAGAAGGGATAGGGAATATATTGCATAGAGATTATAGAGGGATAATGCTGCCTTATTCCCTTCTAAGCACCAGTAAGACTAGCAGCGCGATGGTAGACGAGAATCGCAGAAGCAATGATGCAAGACAGAACATACGACAGGGGGAAATATATGTTCCTTGCTGGTTGAGACGTTCAGGGCCGCCAGCATCCCACGCATTATCCCTTCTTGCAAACATTTGATGACAGGTTCCTTTCCCCCCCATGGTGTGGCATCTGTTCTAAGTACACAGCAAAAGAATAGACATCACAACGCTGAGAAACTTTAATGCCTGAATCCCACCAATGCTCACTGGAACGAGACTTCGTGCTGACCAAGTCAAGATAGCACTCATGTTCACTCTCCCTCTCAGCCCTTTTAGCACTAATCAGTAGAAGCCCCTAAACAAAAGCCCTGGACACTACACCCAGTTTGGATTTCATTGTTTGATTTCCTTTCTGTTTGATTTTCCAGTAGTTTGGGTAGTACAGGCAGTGCTAGAAATTCTTCATTATCCCGTGTACCTTATTCGTGGAGAATTGTAGGAGTTCAGTATATCAAAACCATGCAGGAGTTTGAGCATCCACTGTACGACCCATGGATCCCTATAGTAGTCCTCCTTTACAAGAAGGGAGTTTGGGTAACTTCAACCCTCCAAATTAAGGCATATCTTGATTGTGAGGGTTGGGGTTACCGAAGTCCTTTTACTGCCCTGAAACCTGAAGCCCCGTGGGACCCCTGCCTGCTGCTTTAATACCGTTCCCCCGGTATACCTATACGATTTAACGCAGTCTGACCTACTCAGAAATATTCCCGGGGGCACCACTGCCCTCTGAAGACTCATGCATCCCCATATCCTTGCTTTAAAGGGGCCTTCTTACAACCTAAATCCTACATTCCCACCTGTTCTGCTTAGGCCTTTCCGTCAGACACTGAGTGACACCCGTGCCTATGGAGAATGGACGATAAGAGCCCCTCCGACTCCTCCCTTACATGGTATTTTCCCAAAATAGGAGGACCCCAATGTAGACTCCAATATATTATAATCCTTATTATGGGGACCCCTAAAATGGTACCCCTAATTTTGGGAAACCCCACATGGGGGCGCACAGCCTGCCCTGGGCGTGGAGGCCTCTTGTGCCCCATGCGCGTGGGAGGGCCTTAGGCCCGAGACGGCGATGGAAGGCTTGGAGGTTTTGGGTCTTGAGAGCATGAATTGGCCCACCCTCAGCTTGCAACGTACTCGATCATCTGGAGGTGGGAATTGAAGACGTCGGCCCAAGAGCCTTACAGGGGACGGTTTGGGCATGGGCCCTGCCATGTTTTCATTCTTTAACAGGATAGGTCACCACAAGCCCCTGGAGTGGGGTGGCAGCTCTGTGGATTGACTATCAGCCGTGTACGGCAAGAGCCCCGAGCCTTACATTCTGCACCCCCAAACTCCTAAACCCCTAAACCCTAAATCTCAAACCTTGAATCCCAAACCCTGAACAGTAGCTTCCATTTTGTTTTGCATTATCCCTATAGAACCCCAATATAAACCCAAATATAAACCTTGCAGTACTCCTTCAGCACCCCCAAAGATGACGTGTTACCCAGCTTTAGGACCTCCGGGTGTGGGAACCTATGTCCTCCAAGGCTGGAGCCCTGCAGGGCTTGGAGAGTAATATCGGCATTTTACGAAGGGTTTTCAAGGGGTAAAGAGAGTTGAAAGCTATTTTATAGGGAATTGAAAGGGAACTAAAAGGGACTTTAAAGCAAATTTGCAAAAGAGATTTCAGAAGGATTTGCGAGGGATGTTCGAGGGAGTTTAAAGGGATGGAAAAGGGATTCTAGGGGATTATAAAGGGATTTTGACAGAATTCTAAAGGGATATTAAATGGATTCTAGAGGGAACGTGAAGGGATGGCAAAGGGAATGGCAAGGAAACCGAGAAGCATTCCGAGGGATTAAACGGGATGTTGATGGGAAAGCGAGTTTAAAGTCATTTCAAGGGGATCCAAAATGGATCTCGGAGGGATCCCACAGGATTTTAGCGGGAAAGGGATCACAAAAATTATTTGACATTGTACACTTGCGGTGGTCGCTGTAGTATGTGTTAGGACCAGTCCTGACTTTCGTGTTTCAGCACCGATGCTGTGATCGCTTACGGCTTTAACATGTGCAGTCTCTATACTTACTATCAGGTACTACCATGGCTATATAGCTCCCTAATATCCCTATATATATCCCCCTAGAACCCCCTTTAAAGGGGCCCTATTATTTGGGTCCTTGATCAGACTTGGGAATTTCCTGACCTTGCCAGGTTGTCGGCTGCTACTCACCTTGCGGCAAACTCTCATACTCGCCCATGGCCTGCAGCAAGTTTCATTGCTTTGGCTGCCGTATAGGGGGTTATATATGGGTTAGGATTTAGGGTTTAGGGTTATGTAAGGGCTTTATGGGAGAGATATAGGGATGTATATGCAGCGAATTTGCAGTCGGTTAGGACATTCTGTCTTGTCTTGTCATTGCAGAGCTGGCGGGCACAATATAGCCGTTTCAAGATGTACACCCTCACGTCTCGCAACTGTGTGCCGGGACGCAAGGAAATGCCACAGGTTGCCCACGGGGTAGTTTTTCAGGATGCCTATCCCCCAATACTGGGTTGCTGTTAAGGAACTTAGTTTGAAGTTAGTATATTGGGCCATATGATTAATTACCATATATACCCCTTATGGTAACTTAATTTAAGTTTCTTAACAGCAACCCAGAATAGGGTCAGAAGGTAGGTTGCTTATTTGTGACGGAGCTCCGTTTGAGGAGGTGTGTTACCAAAGGAGCGACCATTGGAACACAGCAGTCCCAATGGTCGCTCCTTTACAAGGACTTCTGACCCTAAAATCACCTTAAATCATAAAACGTGCTAAGGAATTGGGCAAACCAAGTGGGCCAGAATGCTCCGAACAGCGTCCCGGCTGCATTCCAGACCTTTTACAGTACCTGTCCACAAAGGGTCTTAGTACTGGGGCTATTATAGCTCATATTCAACCACCGTGGCAGTTGTTATTGCAAGGAGGAATGAACCAAACCTTACTGTAGCTTCTGCTACTGGAGCCTCCCCTCCGCTCCCAATTCATGTGAGCTATAGTCTACACTCCTGAAGGGGTTTCTATATTGGATACTATAGGGGACTACAATAGGGGTTGTTAAGGGGGATGCTGGGAGTTTGTTTAGACTATAGCTCATGTTACTTGCACAGTATGCAAGTAGTTTGGGTTTCTCCTCTTAGGGTCGGTGGGAGCCCTAACCTAAACCCTAGTCCCAATTCTGTGGATCCTGGGTCGGCCTCTGGGTTTAGGGTTTAGGCACGCATTCAACCATCTCCAAGATGTTCAGGATGGGTTTTCTCCTCCCTTATGAATAAGCCTCCCCCACCCTCCAATGATGAATACCCCCCCAATATAGTTTCCAATTTAGATATCTACACTACGCAGGAATCATTTCTCTTTAGGGAGGTAAGGGGGATTACTAGTAGGGGAGGGGATCATTTCCAGAAATAGTGTTGCCCTCCAAACACTATTTAGGGTTTAGGGTTTAGGGTTTAGGGTTTAGGGTAGGAAGGGCTGCCAGGAGAGATTGCCCTCCGGTTTTGGATGCCCTCAGCTTTACATTGTCCTTGTATAGCCCCTCACAGCCCCTTTTAAAGACATGAAGACCCCCTGACAAAAGAAGGCCTCTTTTTGAGGGTGCCCGCAACTCCGATCTAAGGAGCCCTTACGTGGTCAGGGTTAAGGGCTAATTTTCCTCATATAGGCCGTACATAGCCCTTATGCACCTTCTGATATGTCTTCCGTTATAGTGAATCCGTATATAGGCCGTATACAAGCTTTATGAAAGGCTGAGACTTACCCTTGTTCGCGAGGCGAGATTGCCAAAATGTATTGCTGCCCGACGCCGCCTGTGAGCCCGGAAGAGTGCAGGACACCGACAGGGTGTAGGGTTTGGGGTCTCAATAGTGGACAATCAAGTTAAAAAGAAGAGGGCAAACTCAATCGAAATTGGGATTATAGGTTGGTTTATGGTTGTGAGGGCTAAGGGAGACCCAAGGTACATAGTAACCAAGCAATATCGAATAGTCTCTTATACTTACTCATAACCTCTTATAGATGACACTATTATTCTGTAAGATGTCTACCTAGCACTACGTAGTCTGCCAAGTTCTTTGCAAGGGCATTTCTCAAACCCTAAACCCTAAAGGGAGGATCCTCTGAGGTGCGCCCCCAATGATAATTCAGAGACCTGCAGGCCAGAAGAGTTTAGGGTTTAGGGTTTAAGGTTGGTTTACGGTTTAGGCCCCCCCCCCCCTCCATAATGGAGAATCAAATGGAAAAGAAAATGGGAAAGAACATGTAACTTGGGAGTAAGTAGGGGTACCGGGTTTTTTGGTTGTGACTTACAGGTTCCCATTGGGGACAGCACGCCGCTTTGGGCGAATGGCATCTTGGTCATCTATGATGGGGGTGTATATGGTCTGTGTTTCCCGACATGTACACTGTTCTTCAGTTCCCCCTCTAGGTTGCGCAGCTGCTCTGCTGCAGTTCTGCATGCAGGACAGGCCCTGTTGAGCAGACCGAGTTTGTGAAGCTGATTCATCAGAAGTGATGCTGCCTCAGCATGCCTTACCTCTGGTTAGCAGGGAAAGGAAAAGAAAATATTATGGGGGGTTGCATAGGGACTTCAGTACGATGAGGATCCATTCCTGCATTCCTTGCTTACTATAGACAAGCTGCTGCACACCTCAGGACTATTGCAATATATTTTCCATCCAGAATCAAGAACTTCCCCCTACCCAGGCGCAAACGTGTATGGCTATGCGTATGACGATGCTGCATCTCGGCACAACAAGAAGATGGCTCCTCATCGTTCTTTTAGCTGCTGGTGGTATGATTTTTTCTTTGCACCTTGATTGATCTCAGTGGTGCTCGGGGTGTTGCTATTACCAGTTCTGCTTCCGCTGCTTTGCAAGCTGCTGCGAGTTTTTGCGTCAACATGAAACTCGTCTAGTATTCTGCCCAGTTCTCATCAGAACTGCAGAAGCACAAGCACAGGCATGTGAGCTGGTATCAATCTAGCAGTTCTGTGGGGTCAATTCGGGTGGGGGGGGGGGGCATAGCTTGTTCGATATCAGTTATGTGCGATTCCTGCTGTGTCTCCTCTAACTGCACATGTCCTTGGAATAGGGATTTTATCAGGATTATATAGGCATCATATGGGGAAACCATAGGCATTATGCAGGGATAATGGGACTGAGAATGGAAGGTCCCCCTTTTTTGGGAAACTACTTGGAGGGTAAGGGGGACTTAGTAGGTTGGTAACCCCTATAACCCATATCGGAACTCTAGTTATCCCCATTATTAACCTACTTATTAAGTCTCCCTGACCCTCCAAGTACCATATATTCTGTTGGTAGCTGCCAAGAGCCCGCTCCGCAGGAATCCTTTCATCATCCTTCATTTCAGCTGTAGTCTGAACTCCTTGACGGGGGTTATGTAGGGGACTGCCATAGGGGTTATTGAGGGGCTACTAGGAGTCTAGACTATAGCTCAGTTGAAAGTCCTGACAAAGCATTTCCGCCCCATGAGCTCGACACACCGAAAGTCAACCCATATCCACCTCATGTTGAGCGGCTAAGCTTCGGGTTGCGCTGCCCTGAACTGCCCTGAACCCTAAACCCCTCCACCCCAATGTAGGAGCCTATAACAATGGTCCTAGATTCCTTGTCTGTCTACAGTATGGGATATCTCAAATAGACCTCAACATGATATTGGTAATTCTCTTGGCCCCTATCTTATGTGTAAACCCTAAACGCTATATAAGGCCTACATAACCCTATGAAACCCCAATCTATTCAGTATCACTTATATTACCCTAAGCCCGAAACCCCGCCCGAAACCGTAGACCCCTAAACCCTAAACCTTAAACCCTAGACCCCTAGCTACACCTCAAGTCCTAACCCTAAGCCCTCAACCCTAACTTATTTTGGCCCTCCAAGGTTGGGCTACAGGTGTGCCCAGCAGGCACAACCTACACCTGGACCCTCGGCTGCCCAACGGAGGCTCGGGTAGGATTTGGGGTCTAGGGTGGCTTCGGGTTTAAGGTCTAGGGCTTGGGTTCAGGGTTTAGCATTTGGGGTGTAGGGTTGATTCATTCAGGGTTTAGCGTTTGGGGTTTAGGGTTCAGGCTTTAGGGTTCGGGGTTTAGGGTTTAGGGTTCAGGGTTCGGGGTTTAGGGTTTAGGGTTCAGGGGTTAGGGTTTGGGTTCAGGGGGCTGAATCAGGCATCATCCGAGGCTGGGGCTTTAAGAGTGGGGTAGTGTAGGTCCCCAACCGGTTCGAATTATTATGGGAAAAACCCTAGACCCTAAACGGGTTTGGGGTTTCGGGTAGCCAGATACTCTTCTGATATGGCCTGGGCCTAAACCCCGGAATGCTAGGATACAGCAGTGGAGGCAGCTGCCGGTCAGGATGGACCTACTACAAGGGCCTAAACACTTGCAAATCTTGCTGTCCCACGTTCTTTGTACACGTGTGATTATGGTACGGAGTATCTCAAATAGACTTGGAAATTGTACCCCTACCTTGAAGCGGTTGATCTGTCTTTGTCTGGCGAATGAGAGCTGGAAAGCAGGTTGTGCGTGGCTAGTGCCTGCTTTTGGCACACGCCGGCTCCGAAGTGAACTTAGTTATGGGTTTAGGGTTTAGGCTATGGGTTCTCCTAGCCACCTTCCTGTACTACCCGCCTTAGGTTCGCCTTTCATAAACCTTAAGTTATCCTCGAAGATCAGACTTAAGAATACTTAAGAGGCAACTGTGTGGGGTAGTTCAGAGCGGGGTGGTTAGGTAACCGGAATGAAAACTGCACAGCTGCAATCGGTGGCATCCAGGCAATGTTCCTGGAAGCTGCATTGACAAGATACGCCTAGGAAGGACTAGTCTTTGATGCTTCTCGCAACTGCCTTGAGCATCACAGGTCGACAAGCCAGTGTCAAAAACGTTTGAGGGCTGCGTAGTAAGCTTGCTAAACAGCTTCAATCTGCATCCTATTTTCCCACGGCCAATTTGATCGAGTCATCAACTTGCGAACCTCAGGCACTGAATACATTGTGGTGCACGGGGGAGCTTCCAACCATTGTTGCTCCCTGTTTTGGCAGGTAATAAGGACTATGGTGATTTGGGATTGTTCTGGGCATCGTGTTTCTGGAAACTACCGAACGCGACCCCTGGCCGTTTGCTGACAAAATTGCACCTTCCTGCAAGCTGAGCTGTGGTGGCAAGGCTAAGGAGCAGACGCATATTTGTGTGGCATGGCAGTGTGGCTCGGGAAGAGGGCAGACTTTGTGGGCAATTAGTCATGAACAAATTTGCTGCCATGTCGCAGGGACAAGAGTCCCACCATTTCTGGAATCCTGCAGCTGCATCTGCATCCGGCGGCAAATCTTTAGCTTTCAAATCCGCCGTGATGTTGACGACGACATTTACAGCACTTGCAGTGGTGTCTTTAGTTGTCGAGCCGCTGTATGGAGACTACTTGGTTGATGCTTGGGCAAGTTAAGGGTTTGGGATTAGGATTCAGGACTTACGATTTATAACTTCGATCTGGAGCCCTAAGCATGTGTTGCTTTCGCCAACATTTGTTGTTGTTCCATGCTTTGCAGCTTAATAAGTAGGTCAATACTGGCGATAACTATACAGGGCTACTATATGGGTTGCAGGCGTCATCATTCTACTTAGTGTGCCCCGCCGACCCTCCAAGTAGTAATTCAGTTAACACTGAAGAACCCATCTGGAAGGTCGTTAATTTTTTTGGTCCTTTTGGGTAAAGACGGTTATGTAAGGAGCAGTTTATGAAGGACACGCACGCAACAGAAAGCAATGTTCCCAATGTTCCGAATGTGCTCTTCCCTGACGACTGGCGATACAGAGGCTCTTTGTTATTATGTTGCCATTTTCGAACTTATTGTCACTTATTGTTGCTATTTGTTGCTATTAATTTGACTCTTCTCATTGCTAGGGGAGTTCGCATGTTTGTCTATACTGTTATTTCTGAAGTGATCACTTTTACTATCTCGCTTGTTCTCACCAATGTTGCTATTGTTGTCACTGTTGCTACAGAGGGCGGCGCTGGCCACAGCTCCTCTTTCTCACGCAGCAAGAGACCGAGTTTGCACGGCGAATGATGTTCGCTTTGATCATTGGTGCATTGCTGGGCATTGAGAGACGTGAGTCAAATCGAGGAGCTGGTGTGCGCACTATGAGCCTGGTGTCGCTGGGCGCCTGCATTTTCACAATTGGCTCCATCTATGCCTTTGAGGCTGGGACGCAGACATGGGATTCATCCCGGGTTGCTGCAGCTTTGCCGTCGGGAGTAGGCTTCTTGGGCGGTGCCTTGATTTTCAAAGATTCCGGGCAGATCAAGGGCCTTACAACCGCCTGCGGTGTTTGGCTCGCTTGCGCCGTGGGAATGTGCTGTGGCGGTGGAATGTACTTCGTTGCCTTCTTTGGCGTTGCCGGTGTTGTGGCCATGCTTCGCTTCGGACCGAGATCGCCCATGCCGGAAGATGAGGCGGAGATGCCAGCGCCTGCCCCCAAAGAGAGCCCGTCACTTATTGAAGGGTTGGACCACCCACTTGTCCGCAAAAGGTCGCTCACATCAGGCCCCAAAACTCTGATAGTCGGGGATGAGTAGAGCACGGTTCCAGGCCGGAAGGTGACTTCTTGGCCTCTTATTCCTTGGCACAACGTCTCGAGGCACAGCACGAAGCCAGTGCTCGAGGAAAAGGTGATACACGAGCTATAGTCCAAACTCCTCAAAGGTGGTTGTATAGGAGATTATATTGGGATCCTAGTAAGGGCTTATGATGAAAGATATAAGGGATTTAGACTATGGCTCACATGCATTGCCCGCGCTGTCCGCGTTTGTGCCCTGCTGAATGACCTGCTGTTTGCAAAAGCGCGCGCCCTCCCATTGTGTGCATCAGCATGAAGAACTGGTCAGCTGTTGAGGAATCTAAGCTAAGTTGCTATAATAAGGAAACCCGCTTATTCAGTATGTACCCATATTCTAGTATCTTATAGGAAGGAACTACCTGTATTTCGGTAGTTTAAACTAAGTTCCTCAACAGCAAACCAGAGGAGCTTCAGCCAAGCTTGGTTCGAATCTTGCTGTGGTAGAGGTGCGCAGGTGGTAGATTGCCTTATTAGGGGGACCCTAACATAGAGCCCAACATATTATCATCCTTTTAAGGTGGCAAAAGGCTTTAGTGTTTAGGCCTTAGGGGCTTCCGTGAATAGGGGGACCCCAATATACAGCCCCAGATATTGTAATGCTTTATTGGGACCCCAGAAAAGCACACCTACTTTTGGAAACCCTAAACTAGATATCCTTATACATCCCTTAGAACTCCCTTTTGAAGGTACCTCCTATCTTGGAAAACTTAAAGCGTGCCATGGCCGAAAAGGCCGTCTGGGAGGTTATCGGCGGCAAAGACAAGGGTGGGGTTGTGGTTCGAGAAGAGCAGAGCCTGAAGAGCAACTCAGCTATAGTCTACACTCCTTGAAGGCGGTGGTCATATAGTTTTTAAGGCTTAGGGTCTAAACGCATTAAAATGCAGGATTATATAGGGGAACATGATAGGGGCTATTAAGTGGGATACAGGAGTTTAGACTATAGGGCAATAGGATTGGGGTCAAGGAACTTGAAGGTAAGTTGCCCCGGTATAGGTATATGATTGTATAGGGTTATGCTTCATACAGTAAATACGTATAGGGATACATAGGGTTATATAGGGCTCAGACCCTAAACCTAAAACCCTAAGCTGTACAGTACACCCAAAACCTTAAACCCTAAACCCCGGACCCTAAACCTAAAACCCTAAACCCTAACACCCAAATCGCTACACTGAGTGAGCCCGGGGCCGTCGAGCAGGGCGAACGCGCCAAAGCCAGCAGGTGAGGCCGCTCCGGAGCCAGAAGCCCTCCGGCTCGCGACGGAGCTCCAGTCCCGCTTGGTAGAATAACCCGTCAGGTCACCCCGGACAGTCCCCCAAATCATTCTTTTTGGAGCCTGGAGGGCCCCCCTGCCTCCAACAGGGACAGAGGTCAAAAACACAAAACAGGCGAGCTTTGCAGGGGCTTGCCCAGAAGGGTCCAGGGGCCTCCAGGAACCTCAAAAACCTCCAGAAGCTTAAGGATCTTGAGGTCCAGAAAGCCTCCAGGACCTAGGTCTCCAACAACCCTTGGAGCCTTCTTCAAAACCTTCAGAATTTGTCAGCAGTCCCAAAAGGCTCTCAAGGGCTTCCCACAACCCTGCCAGGGTCCTGCTCTGGCCATGGCGGGACCTTGCAAGGGCAGCATCCAGCCAAGGCTAAATCAAAGCGGTTTAGGGTTTAGGGTTTAAGGTTTAGGGTTTAGGGTTTAGGGTTTAGGGTTTAAGGTTTAGGGTTTAGGGTTTAGGGTCGTGTGCCAAACCCAAATCCAAACCTTGCGCTACCCAGGCAAGGAGTACAAAGAGCGACTATCCTTTGCTTCCCTGGTGGAGCAGGTGGAAATTACAACAGGATAGGATTTGGGTTTTAAAGTTTAGGGATTTGGGCTTTAGGGTTTAGGGATTTGGGGTTTAGGGTTTAGGGACTTAGGTTTTAGGGTTTAGGGACTTAGGTTTTAGGGTTTGGGTTCAGGATCTTGGTTTAGGGTTCAGGGTTTAGTTGCATGGCTTTAGGATATCAACATGCCACATCTGCCCGGGCATAAGGTATTCAAGGTCATGCAGAATTTATGTCGTCACAAGGTGAATATGCTTGTGAATGCTTGCTCTACTGCGTTGTACTGCATGCTGCTGCTGCAGCTGCTGCTGCTGCTGCTGCTGCCGCTGCTGCTGCCGCTGCTGCTGCCGCTGCAGCAGCTGCTGCTGTTGATGCTGCTGCTACCGGCGATGTTTGGCATCATGCTTCTTGCTGTTATCATATTTCAGTGTTCTTACACCCTCTGCACCCGAAAGCCCAAACTATATTTCAGTGTCCTTAAACCCTCTGAACCCCTAAAGCCCAAATCCCAAACCCCAACTCCCAAACCCTACACCCCTAAAACCCAAACCCTTAAATAGCCCCCAACCCCTGAATATGCCCCTAAACCCTAACCTGCAGGTTGAGTTGGTGGGAAAGCGCTTGCACTACAAGCTCTTGACTGGTTCGGGTCCTGAGTCGGGCTGGGTAAGCATTCCACCTGTCCAGTGGGTAACCTTTCAGTTTTTTTTTGTGGTAGTATAAACCCCTACTTAGTTTAGGGTTTAGGGTTTAGGGGTCTAGGGTTCAGGGGTTAGTCTGGAGCAATGCCTGTTGGGGATCCTTTATGCTTTCTGGGGGTATGGGGTTCCCATGGGTAATGTGGGCTGAGGTAAAGCCGCCTAGAAAAAAAACAAGAGCGATCAAGCTAGGAAAAGCCCTAGATACCCTAAGCCCAAAATCTTAACCCCCAAATAGTAGCTTCCATTTCCTTTCCCATTCCCCCTATACAAGCTTACAGGTAACCCTGACCGTAAACTCCTGCAGAAACGCAGTTACCAAGTCACTTTTCATTTCATGTTCCATGTGATTCTCCATTATTGGGGTACCAATCCCCAGACCTTTTAAACCCTAAATCCTAAACCCTAAATCCTAAACCCTAAATCCTAAACCCTAAACCCTAAACCCTACTGTATAAAATGGACAGCTAAGGTATTAACTTGGCAGACAAGGAACTTCTCAGCTGCATACTGAGACTGTGTTTGCTTTAGGGTCTTGGGCTTAGCATCTAGGGTCTAGGGCTTAGGGTCTAGTGTTTGGGATTTAGGTTTTGGGATGTAGGGTTTAAGGCTTAGGCTAAGGGTTTAGGATTTAGGGGTTAGAAAGGGTTTAGGGTTTGGAAGAGTTTTCTCCCTACCTGACTGGTAGGGAATCAAGGAATGTGGCTTGTGGTGACTGTGGTAGGGAATCATGTATGGAGTACAAGTGGGATCTATTCCTTCATTGTTCTGTGTCAAGAAAGATGGGAGATTAACGCGAGAAAAAACAGTCATGGCTGCCAGCTGGCTTTTTTTTGTATAAGGAAACCGCCTCCTCGACCTCCGCTTTTTTGCGCTTGGTATTCGGGCGGCTTTTCGGTGAAGGATGGGGAAAAGCAACTAGAAAAGCTGCTGCTAGGTGACACTTTGAGATAGACGACAATTTTCTCTGTTGTGGGCAAGGGAAAATGTGGATTAGTCATACATGTGAGGGTCCTTCAAAGTAACACCCTAAGCCTTAAACTCTAACCCCAAAACTTGCGCTGCCGTTGGCCATGCAAGCGGCAAAGCACCCCTTCTTGACATGCCTTTATGGTAGCTTCCCAAGATATGGGGACCGCAATGTAGATCCCCAAATGCTATAGTCCTTATTTTTGCGAAGGTCTAAGGCACCAAAAAGGTATCCCTTATAAACTTACCCCAGGTTAGAAGCAGCGCGCTCAGCTGGCGCGGCCGACGCAGCAGCCTTCCACTTCCCAGACGGCTACGGCCTTGAAGGCGAGGGGCGGAAGCCTTGGGCCAAATATGTTGCTTGTTGGTGGTTAAGGGTGAAGGTTTTAGGGTTTGGAATTTAGGGTTTAGGGTTTGGGGTCGGCGGTCGAAGGCCTAGGGATGGGAGGTGTAAGGAGGATTTTTGGGCTAGCACGGGGGCCATTGCAAGGATTAGTTTAAGGTATGGGGGCGGTTCTTGGGGCTTATAGGAACTACTGCGGGGACACATTCACTTGTTCCCTACTTGGAAGGTCAGGGGCATTTAGTAATAAACCCCTATAACCCATGTAGTAGCCCTAGTTATCCCCCTTATGAACCTACTTACTACGTCCCCATGACCCTCCAAGTAGACCCTAAACCCTAAACCCTAAACCCCAAGACAGGAGCTGACCTACCAAGTAGAAACCCCCGAAATCTCAAACCTCAAACCATCTCATAGTCAGTAAGGTTGACGAGTTGATACCCTAAAACCCTTACATCGTAGTTTCCATTCTAATTATCCCAATAGAACCCCTATATATAACCCCATATTCTATCTACTTAAGGGGGACCATAAACCCCTAAACCCTAAACCCTAAATAGTAGTTTCCATGTTATTCCACATTATCCCAATAGAACCCCTACATAAACCCTATTATATTATAGTAGTTTCCATTTTCTTTTCCATTATCCCTATATATCCCTATATAACCCTACATAAACCCTACGTAAACCCTATAAACCCAATATAACTCTCCCAAACCCAGAGTAAGGTTGACAAGTTGATCGATGAGATCAATTCCATTGCGCAAGATGAGGAGCAGCCCTTAGTCCTCTTTGGGCATAGTAGAGGCGCAGCCCAAGGGACCCTAAAGACATACCAAGTTTATACAGGGGTATATAGGGAGTATATAGGAATAATGGAGAAGAAAATGGAAACTATTATAACAAATTAGGGTTTGGGGTTCAGGGTGTACTCGGAGGGTCAGAGGGACGTAGTAAGTAGGTTAACAATGGGGATAACTATGTCCACTATATGGGCTATAGGGGTTGCTAACGTACTTGCTAAGTCCACATGACCCTCCGGGTAGGGATGTACCAGGGGGGTATCAGAGGATATGGGAAGGTGTCCATTGAGGACTCTCTAGTGATTATTGTGATACACTCTGAAGGGCACTCTGTTCTGCTAAGGGGGATAACTAGGGTTACTACATGGGTTGTAGGGGTTATTAACCTACTTACTAAGTCCCCCTGACCCTCCAAGTATGGTCTCGGAATAAAGGTTTAGGGTTTAGGGGACTAGATGTATAGCTCCCTGTGCAACCTTGTATACCCCTAAGCCTTAAACCGTAAACCCTAAACTCTACCTTAAGCCCTAAACCCTAAACCCTAAGCCCTAAAACCTAAACCCTAAACCGCAAGCCCTAAATTCCCACCCGGCCTGCTTAGGCCGTTCCCACCCATTACTAGGGTGGTCAGACACTGAAGAAGCACGTCAGCCTTTGCACCCGTACTGGGTAAGACAATGGGAGCAGCGCCTGTGGAGAGTGGACATATAGAGCCCCTCCTCCCATACATCGGGAGGTACAGCTTTGCACCCCAGTAGGCCAAAACCTTTGCAATGTACACTGGGATTCAAGCCTCACAACGTCGCCCCCGCACTTTCAGCCTCCTTCCAGGGTGCTCCAAGGCAGGGTCCTGGCCCCTGGCTGCAGCAAATTCTTGAGGTAGGGCCTTGAGGCTAGGGGCCCTTTGGGACCCCTGAAGGCCCTGGAGCCTGGAGGCCTTTGAAGCTTTTTGGAATTGGAGAAGTAACTTGGGTGGTAGCTTGTGATGTCTCACAGCGGGTGGGGATTTTGAAGAAAGCCCAGTTCGATGGCTTCTTGGGCAACATCCATAAGGTTCGCTGGGCGCAGGATGTGCCGCCACCTGGTAGTGGGGTGGCGCCATCGGCGCATGGATACTCGGCCCTGCGCAGGTGGACGCCGTAAACCCTAAGCCTTAAACCCTGAACTCAAAACCCTAAGCCCAAAACCCTAAGCCCTAAAACCGAAACCCTAAGCCCTAGACCCTAAACCCTGAGTTGTAAACCTTAAACCCTTAACCCCTTGAGCCCGGTGAACCCCGAAAGCCTTCGCAATCCCTGAACAAGCTCCAGCTTAAAACGCTTGGTCAGGTTTTCGGGGCTGACCACAACGACCCTATCCACCACGTAGTCTTTAGCCCTGGATTGAAGAATCGTATACAAGCCACCGGTAGACGTAGGGGGGGTAAAATTCCTTACTGGGTTGAGACCACAACTCAAAGACATTTTGCGGAACTATGGCAGCACTTCAATGCTAGGAATATCTTCGGCCCTAATTTCATCTACACGCAGATATCAAGATCCTTGAGATTCCCAGCGGTAGCGGCGCCAATGAGCGCGCAAGAGAGCGCGCCCGGCTCTAGCAAAAAAAACCGAAACCCTTAGCCCAAAACCCTGAGCCTTAAACCCTAAACCCTAAAGTGCCTGTAAAAGGGGTCCTGAATCTCTGGAAACCTCCAGGCGCAGCTCCAGCTACTTGCATTGCAACGCGTTTAGGCAGGGAAATGGCAAAGGAAATGGAAACTAAAGGGGTCATAGGGATTATTTAGGGTTCAGCGTATTTAGGGTTTAGAAGGAATGGAAAAGAAAATGAAAACTACTATAATGGGTTATATAGGGACTACTATAAGGATCCATTCCTTAATTGCTCGCTAGCCAGGCAGCAGGGTCAAGCACGTTTACATCGCTGCTTGTGGTCCTATGCGGGAAGGGCAGCCGACTGCATGGGAAAACCTCAGCCTGTCCTTCAAGGCTGGGCAAGGCATAGCGATTTAGGGTTTACGGTTTTGGGTGTAGTCCTATAATCCCCAAGAATCTGCCCGAGTAATCTTTGCAATAGTCCGTGTGTACTCGCAACATTCTGTACACACCCTTTTTTAAGCCCTAAGCTCAATACCCCATACCCTAAGCCCCAAGCCTTAAACCCTACATCCAAAGCCCCAAGCCCTAAACCCCAACCTTTAATCCTAAACCCTACCCCTGAGCCCGTAACCCTAAGCCCTAAACCCTGAATCCTAAACCCGAAGCCCTACGCCTTAACCCCCAAACCCTGGAGGGCGCCGGGGACCGCGAGCTCCTAACCTGGTTCAGCAGCCTTCAACCTGAGAATGTAGTTCTCAGAAGAGTCTAGGTTGGCCTTTGGGATTTTTTGGTTTTAGGGTTTAGGGTCAGGTCTAAGGTTTAGGGTTTAGGGTTGGGATATGTATTTTTTTCTCCAGGTTAAGGGTTAGGGGCTTCTAGATAGAGATATTTGAAGATTTTTCCTCATTTGTGTTTGTAGGGACCCCGAATACTTCCTGGGATAATTTGCAATTTTCCTCATTGAATTTATAGGGCCCCAAATACCAACATCTTTCAAAAAGTCCATTTTTCCTATTCAGTTCTAAAGGGACCCCCTAAACCCCAAACCCTCGCCTTAGATCCTCGCCTTAGATCCTAAACATTATTCTAATTTGTTTTCAAGGGCCTTTTCAAGGCGAACCAAGGAGTGGCAATAGAAACCTCTGACGAGGAGTTTGTCGAACAGGTCGCTGGTGTCTTCCTAGGAAAAACTTTTTGAAATTCTACTCACTATACAACCTTATATAACTTATAAGAACTTGACCCTACACCTTGAACCCTAAGCCCTAAGCCCCGAACCCAAAACACTACGTCTGCAGCAGGTTAAAGGCAGTAAGTTCCTGTCGCAGATGTTGTCCCTGATGAGGCACCAGTACCTTGGTTTACATTCTTAGGATATATATATATGTATAGAGATATATGTATACAGCCCATAGAGGAAGAAGAAGGGAGATATGTATATGAGAAGAAGGGGAGGGCAACAGAGTCTGTGAACCCTTCCTTGCCCACATGAGCTACAGTCTAAACTCCTTAAAGGGGGTTTATGTAGGGGATCCTATAGGGGACTATTCTAGGGGTTATTAAGGGGGATACTAGGAGTTTAGACAATGGCCCACATTTCTCCTTTCTGATCCTCCCTGGGACCGCTTCGGGCTTGAGGCATTGCCTCGGGGGTAGTCCTTGCGGTTTCCCTATAGCCCTGAAATATATATACATATGTATTCATATATAGAGAGAGAGAAAGATACATACATAGGGATCTGTGTAGGGATATATACAATTGAGGATGTGTGTAGAAGAGGATAGGTTTCAAGATGTATATGCATGTACAGATACATTTCTACTGTTTCAACCCCCCAAAGAAGACAAGGAAGTGGGAACAACTTATTCGGGTTGAGGGCTTAGGGGCCAGCCTTGCTCTTATGACTTCAGCCTTTTGGTCTTCTTAATATTAACTTACTTCACCAATAGAAGAACTTTAAACTTTTTGGGCTTCCTTTTTGGGGGTCTATCATAAAGTTTAAACTTCTTTAGCCCTGGTTATTGGGGAAGAAATTTAAGGCTTTGCGAGCTTTACTTGTCGGATGAATCTTACAATCAGCTAGAAGACCGTGATGGCCCTAAACCCTAAACCCCAAACGCCAAGGTACCGCGATGCAATGTATCCGGACCCAGAGAAGGACTTCAAAGCCTTCCCTGCGAACATCACCTGTTTCTAGCTGGTTCAGGGTTTAGGGTTTAGGTTGCAGGGTTTGGGGCATATGGTGCAGAGGTTAGGGTTCAGGGTTTAGGGGTTCTGCGTTCCTTGTAGGTTACCATCAGCCCCAAGAAGGGTATATTTTTTCCGGGGGCTGCTGAACAGCCCAGGTTTTGCTCCGCTGCTAGATGAGGGCAGCCAACCAGAGGTTATGGAGGGTTGCTTTACTGTCCTTAGGAACTGTTCTTAATTCTTATTATAGTATAACCCTAAGGAAATGTCAAAAATAGGATTTTTGTTATAGGTCTACGAAAACTACAGGTTGGAGTGCGATGACTTTGGGAAAGTTTCAGAATGTCAGCGTTAATGCTGGACATATGGACTGCATCGCACCAGACGCGAAGGGCAAGTGTGAGATGTTCGACTATTTAAAAAAGGATCTGAAGCAGTATGTCAAGTAATGTAGACCCCTGATTCATAAACCCCATCCTTTTAAGGACCTTAGTATTAGGATCATTATGATCCCCATCGTTGGGAGAGGGTTTATTATTTGTGGGGTCTACATTAGTTTGGAGCAATGCCTCCCGTCGAATGTGCAGGGCGAGGCTGCTCACCTAGAGGCATGGCGCACCAACTTGAGCCAGAAATGCCGCGAGACTTACTGTTGCTTATAATGTTGCTTAATCGTGAATGAAGGAATATGACCCCTATAAAATACATTCCCTTATTCCCTACTACCCCCAGTAAGTAGAAGACCCTAAACCCTAAACCTTACTCCCTACTAACCCCCAGTGAGCTGGTGCTTCTAATGTTGCTTAATCGGGAATAAGGTGCTGGGTTGGCCCCTAAAGCCCTTTGACAATTATTAGTATATAGGGTCCCTTATTGAAGCCATTAGGGAAACTATTCAATATTTCAGTGGCCCTAAACCCTAAACCCTACCCAGGGTTTAAAAAGGTTTCCTTGTTGATAACCCCAAATGTCCCAAGAGGAAAACCGCAGCAACTGGACAAGACCTGCCTTGGCCCGGTCAGGGGGGGGGGTCGTAAAGGGTTTAGCGCTTAAGGGGTTTAGGGTTTAAGGTTTAGAGCTTAGGTTTTAGGGTGTAGGGCTTAGGGTTTAGGGTTTAGGGTTTAGGGTTTAGGGCTTAGGGTTAAGGGTGTAGGGCTTAGCGTTAGTGTTTAGGGCCACGCAGTGGACCCTAATGTACCGTGAGTCTTAGTATAGGTACGGATCCCAATAAGGGCCCCCAAGATTTTTGTAAACCCTAAGCCCCAAACCCTTATCTGCTTCTACGTCCTTATATGAGAGCTACTGTCATTATCAGGCTAAGCAATGGACCATTAAGGGTAGACATAGGGGTCGCTTAAATAGTTTTGTATGCCCCCCAGTACATTCCGTAACAGGAATCCATTTCCATTAAGGAAATTAGAAATAATCATTGTAGCTCAGACAACCCCATCTTTAGCCCTACAGTAAGCCCTAAACCTCACGCCCCAAACCCAATAATTTTTTGCAACTCCTCACGTGGATGAGCACATGTGCTGCAAATTCCATGGTTCCCAGGCGATGTCATTTGGATCAAGTGAGCTACCTAACAGCAAGTTCACCTGGTTTTGGGTTTAGGAAATGTAGGGTCCTGAAAAAATGTGGTCCTAGACTCCTACTGTAGTCATGGGATGGAAAACTGACTTCAAAGTGGTTTGGCAGTTATTTAGGTCCTTACAGTACTTATGACAGCCCAATACTTGACAATACCGTTGTTGTCAACTCAGTTAGGTTGTGCTGAACGTGGCAAGCAGTCAGCATAATCTATGTGTTGAGCAAATCGTGACAGCGGCAGAACAGGCAGAAACCCTGCACCCCAGACCCTAAACCCTAAGCCCTGAAGCACTGCATGGCATGTGGGTGCGGCCACCTGTTTGTGGACATCCCGCGTCGCACATGTGGTCGGTGTGCCACTCAGAGCTCTTGCCGGGGCTGTAGGATTTTGGGTTCACAGTCCCACTTAAGTAGACTTACTTAGCCAATAGAATAGAAGAACTTTAAACTTTTTGGGCTTTCTGTTTGGGTCTCTATAATAAAGCTTAAGCTTTTTTAGCCCTGGTTATTGGGGGAGAGAGTAGATACAATATGGCTTTGGGTATATTCTAATAAGATCCCCATACACCCCATATTCTATCTACTTCAGGGGGACTATAGCTTTAGGATTTGGGGGTTTAGGGTTAAGATCCCCACGGGGCCACCCTCTAAGTAACCTCTGGATTTCTTTCTAAGTACTTTTTATGTGTCCTCAGGGAGATCTGTACTGTCCGGAAGGCTTTGTAGGGTCCGTCGCAGGGAACATGCTATTGATTTGTGTCTAGGTGCTTCTGGTCTGAGCTACCATAACGCAGCTGCAATCCATCTTTCGGTTGTGAGCCTGGGCCTGGGGTATCTCAAGATATCTCCCATAGAATCCTGAAGGGGCCCCCGGATAATGCCTTGGTAGTATGTTTAACGGTAACTTCCATAATTAACAGGACCCCTGTATAGATCCCGACATATTCCAATTTTGATAGGGGCCCCGACAGCCTCAGAAGACGTGCAGATGTCTTGTACCAGGTGCTATGGGAGCCATGCTGGCATGCTGCAAGGAACTGCCCTGCTTTAGGGTTTGGGGTGTAGGATTTGGGGTTTAGGGTTTAGGGTTTGGGGTTTAGGGTTTGGGGTGTAGGGTTTGGGGCTGACTTCATGGCATTTAGAAGGCAGTGTAGAGTCGAAGTGAACGTGAAAGTTACGATAAGTGGTCAGGTCCCTGTCAAAAAAGCAGCCCCTCATACTTAGGGTCTCCAAAAGGGACCATCGTTTCAACAACCTGCTATACATGTTAGGAAGACCCCCCCGACTATGTAATTGTGGTATAATTTATAATCGGTCATAGTCCGTCTTATTACCCTTTCTAGGCATTATTACAGGGTGGGGGTCCACCTGCTATATACGGGCTGCTCAGGTCTCCATTCCTTGATTCCCAGGAAGCCGAGGGCTTTAGGATTAAGGATTAAGGGTTTGGGCGGCTTTAAGTAGCGTTTAGAGTCTGGGGCTAAGGATTTAGGATTTGACTAGATCAGGGCTTTGGGGGTGAGTTATATTTTTACGAGAATGATAGCGGGCTTGGGGGGGGCTTACTTGGGGGAATGGGGAGCGAATCACGGACAATCATCCGGGGATGTAAGGTGCGGGGCTTAGGGACTGTTATGAAGTCCGTCTAAGATGGCGTTCAAACAGCTTTCTCTCGTGTGGCATGCAGAGTCGAGCTCGTGTGCCGGCTGAGCTAGCCGCTGACGCGCGGGCCTCAGCTCTAAAAGGGATTGTTATAGGACCAGCCAGTTTAGGCCTACTGCAAGGGCGTGTTTGACCGGTTTTTGGGGTCATGAAATGCTAGAGGGTGTAGAATTTTGCGTTTAGGGGTTCAGGGTGCTCAAGGGGGAGTGCGGCAGGGAACATAGGGATTCTTGCGAGGTGTATAGGGATTCTGAGAGGGATCCACTCCTCTTCTCCCTCCCCCCATGTGCACCAGTAAGCTCAGGGTCAAGCAGTTCTCGAAGGCTTGCCACCAACTGGCCGTAGATTATAGGATCCCAAAGGGGGGGTGATTCAATGGGGGAGGGTGCAAGAGAGCCTTGGGGAACCTTACGGAAGCTTAGGGGGTATAAGGGAAAGATGGGGATTTCTAGGTTACCTGTTTTTCTTGGACCGCCCCCCCCTTAAGGACATCCTAAATAGAGCGATTCACTCCTGTACCCTTGAGAATGACTTTCTCTTTTTACTTGTTATTACCTTTCAACTGTTAGAGTTTAGGGTTAGTTTAGGGTTGAGGGTTTGGGGTTTAGGGTTGGAGTACAACACCAAGGAACTATCAAAAGTATGGTTTCTGGTGTAGGTCTGAGGGGATGGTGGTCCAGAGCAGGGCCTCGGACAGTCACCCTCATGAGAAGAACATGGTAGTTTCCTAATTAGGGGTACTTTTTTGGGGTCCGTATAATACGGATTATGGTATATTGGGGTCTATGTTGGGGCCCCTCATTTTGGGAGACTACCAAATTTTTCAAGCTCCTGTGATATCGTTGATGCTTATATAAAGTCTTGCATGATTTCAAGATACCCTAAACGCTAAGCCCCAAACCCTGAACCCTACTGTAGTACAATCAGGCCCAAGGTTTAGGGTACTTGGGAACTTCGGGTTTAGGGTTTAAGGTTTAGGGTAAACCCTAAACCCTAAACCCCAAACCCTAAACCCTTAGGGTTTCATGTCATCCACCGTATGGAATGCTCCGCAGGAGGAGAAGATGGAACTCCGCAAAGCCGAAGCTCCGCAGGCGCAGAGCCAATTGTTCACGTGGTAGTTGCTCAGAGGGTATATGGGGGTTTGCCAAAATTAGGGGTACCTTATTGGGGTCCCCATAATCAGGATTTTAGTATTTTGGGGTCTATATTGGGGTCCCCTTATTTAGGGAAACTACCATATAGGGTTTGGGGTTTGGGGCTTAGGGTTTTAGGGTTTGGGGTGTAAGTTACCATAATATGGGTATATAGTAAACAAAGGGGTTTCCTCGTCCCTGAAATTGCTCTACGGTAGGCTCCCTTTTGACCTCTTCAAAAGGAAGTGTATTCCCAATGCTCTTGCCTTTAAAAACCCTAGCCCACTTCCCTCACTTCGAAAAAGCTTCTGGCGTGGGCTGGTGTGATGGAAACCTGCCATTTCCTTGGTACTACCGAAAGTGGCACTGTGCCCGGTGTCTCCCTTGTCAAATTCTTGCACTTCAGGCCACTGCAGTAGGCCACCCGCTTACACAAACCTGTGGTCTTGTTCCCGTAACACTACCAACATAACTTCGTGCCCCTAACATTTTATAGTTCCTGTAAGAGACCTTACATATAAGGGACGCGGGCATGTTAGATATTGGTATGCAGGGGTTCGCTAGTGACGAGATCTTGTTGGAACTGGGCAACGCTGTAGAAGCCAGAGTTTCTCAGGCACAAGGCCGCCAACACAAGGATTACCCTCCCTTTAAATGAGGACCCTACAATATTGCACATTACTCTGGGTGAAGTATGGGCTCTAAACCCACGCCATGCATCCTTGCAAAACCAAATCGCCCTAAACCCTAGACTCTTATGAGCCCCCAAACCTAATAAAACCCTAAAAACAAAACCTAAGGCCCTAAATCCTAAAACCCGCAACCCTACCACCTTAAACCCTAAACCATAAAAACCCCAAACCCTAAAAACCCTAAACCCTTATATAACAACAGACGAGGCTCGAGCCAAGCTTTCCGTCAAAGCGGGGGGCTTCTCCATTGGGGCCTTCGCGGCCTCCAACAGGGGGAAACTGGGCTTAGGGTTTAGGGGTTTCAGGGTTTCAGGTGTTAAGGTTTCAGTGTTTTAGGGTTTGGGGTTTAGGGTTTAAGGTTGGGGGTTAAGGGTTTAAGGTTTAGGGCTTGGGGTTTAGGGTTTAGGGTTCAACTAGTATTCTATGGGCTCCTAGAGGAGTTTATAGAATATTTCCGGGCTAGGTAGGGCAAAGCCCTAACTAGGCAATGTCCAATAGTCTTTTGTAACTACTCTTATAGATACATTCGTTTAATGCAATAAACCTGCCTGCAATGCTACACGACCATGTGTAATATGTATATATCTGTCATTCTATAACTTGAATATGTCCCTAAACCCGAAACCCTGTCCTTCTATAACCTTCTATAATTCGAATACGTCCCTAAACCCTAAACCCTGTCTTTCTAGAACTCGAAGATGTCCCTAAACCCTAAATCCTGATCTTTTTCCATACCCCCTTCATGATACCGTCCCAAGGACGCTGGAGGAGTTCTACGAAGTGGAGAAGGAGGCCTCTGCCGTGACACACTGAGCCTTAAACAGGTGAGTAGTATTTTATTTGGGGGGTATTATGGTACCCAATATAGAGTAAGAGTATATCCTCCTTTTGGGGTATGGTATTGTATATAATGAATATACTCTTATCAACCACCAAAAAGAACACCACTCAGGTCTGCGAGTTGGAATTTGCAGCCGACAACCTTCCCTGCCAGAAATCTTTTGTGGACTTATTTAGGAGTTACAATACACGCGCCCCCCCCCCCCAAATGTACAGCCCCTGAGTTTAAGGAGCTAATAAGGATTTATATGGAGCTTCATAAGGCCTAATAGGGTTCTAAATTTGGGGGGATACATTTTTGAGGGGGGGTACATGTCTAACTCCTAGCTAATGAACAATTGAAACTTAAAACTCGACGCTTCTAAACCGTGTCAAGCAAAAGACGACTTCCACACTCTACGCCCGAAAGTCCCAATTCCAAACCCATTGGGCAGCGACAGTGGCCCCCCCCAAGGCATGTTGGCTAAGTACTCAATCCCCTCCACTTTGCATTAGAACCCCTGCCCGCTGTAATATTGCATGCCGCAATGGGATATCTGATGCTAGAGGGCGGGGCCCTTTCATGATAGGGGTAGGTGATTACCGCCTGCAATCTCCAAACCAAAGCTATTCAAGTAGGTTTGGGGTTGAAGGCTCCAAAGTGTTTAGGTAATAGGTAAGCCTCCACCCTAAACCCTACACCCAATA
This sequence comes from Symbiodinium pilosum, assembly GCA_905231905.1. NCBI lineage: Eukaryota > Dinophyceae > Suessiales > Symbiodiniaceae > Symbiodinium > Symbiodinium pilosum. Next base: position 35,768 of record CAJNIZ010020779.1, read on the forward strand.
GCGGAGCTTTGGTAATTTCAACTCCCCCACTTAGCACCCCTTTCATAGGCATGTGATCGTCCCAGGGTCCTAGGTCTCGGGGTTGGATGGACCAAAACCCTCTAATCGCTAGGATTTTGAGTCGAGAATGTAGGACTTTGAGGGGTTTAGGATGCAGGATTTAGGGCTTGGAAAACCCCATGAGTCGGGTTTAGGTTGGAAGATAGATTTTTTGGAGGGTTCCAGGTTTAGGGTTTAGGGTTTGGCAGATAGGGGAACCCTAAACCCGTGGCCCTGTGAACGCTCCACAGATCGGCTGTTTCGAAGAAGACATGGCGTACATGGCGGGGGCCCCCAGGGTGATACACAATGCAGATCCATTGGATTAACACGTACATGGGATTGAGGATTTAGGGTTTAAGGGTATGAGAGTTTAGGGTCTAGTAGAGTTTGGAGAACGGGAGAAGTAACAGGGACAAATGACGAATTAACAAATACAAATGAACATTGAAACTGCTGTGATACAATAGAGGTTATGTACTATAGGGGCCTCATGAATGACCAACATTGTGGCCTGGATTCCTTCTATGATTATGGTGTGGGATACTTCAAAAAGACCTCAAATTGATATTCGTCATTATTTAGGCCCATACATTAAGGGGATTAGGCTTCAGTGGTTTGGCGTTGCTTCAGTGAAGAGTAGGGTACCCTGAACCCTAAACCCTCAGATGGAGCTGTCCCCGCAGGCTAAAGTTGTTGGGTTTTGAAATATGGCAATGAGGTTGCTAAGGCCCAAAAAGCCTTCGAGAAGCATTATGGAACCCCAAAGAGGAGCGTGGTGGGGATTATATTGCAGCATACAGGGTTATATAACCCTAGTGTAGCCCCGTGATTGATAAACCCTCTGCCCTTAATAGGGATGATAATAGGGATCCTAACAGTAAGGCCCTGAAAAGGCGGGGGTTTATTAATCAGGGGTTCACATTCAACCCCAATCTCTGGGCTGCGGGCACTTCTTAACATGAGCGTTCCCACGAAGGTACTCCGAAATCATGTGAGCTAGAGTCTACACTCCTACAGAGGGATTATATGGGGTGGGGACTATTATAGGGATTATTAAGGGGGATAGCAGGAATTTTGACTATAGCTCAGGTGGTTGTTTGTAGAGGAACTCCTGGAAACCGGTTCGTACATCTTGAGAGGCGCCCCATGAAGGCGGACGGGATCCTTGGGCTTACTCCTCAACACACCTCCCACACGTATAGTCCCCCTGAAGTAGATAGAACATGGGGTATATGGGGATGTTATTCTAATATACCCAAAGCCATATTCTATCTACCTAAGGGGGACTATAACCCCTAAACCCTAAACCTTGTGCCCTCCATGACCCCACTTTGCCATTTATTCCCCAAAGCCTTGCAGGGCGATCACAACAATCCCTGCCCTCTCATGTTGAATTTCCTCTGGCCCCCCTTGACCTTGACGACATCCACCAACATATTCGGAGCACTGTGGGGAACTTTTGCTGAGAAGCACCTGTGCAGACCCAGGGCCCCAAGGGATAATGGAAAAGAAATTGGAAACTGCTATAGACTCTAGTATATTAGGGTTTAGGGTTTAGGGCTTATGATGTTAGGGTTGAGGGTAAAAAAACTTATAGTATATTAGGGTTTAGGGTTTATGAGCTACTGTCAATATTAGCCTTGTGAAGGGACCCCCAAATTGTGGACGTAGGGGTCCCTTTGTCGTTTAGAAGAGTCCTTCATACAGTCCCTACTAAGGAACCCATGTGCCTCAAGTATCTGGAAATATTGACTGTAGCCCAAATAATGTTCATGACCAAGGCCTTCTGACCAGCCATCCGAATCTTGAAAGGCCACAGAAGCATTACAGCCATGCATATTTTTTCAATCATCATCATTGTTCCCCAACCTAAGGACTAAAAACACAATGTGAATCGTAAGGGCCCTACCACCGTGTTCGTGGCTGCAGCGGCGCCTATGAGTGCGATGCCGGCAAATCAAATGATGTTCCTCGTCTGCTTTGGCCGGGCCACTGTTAAGGAAGTACCCTAAACCCTAAACCCTAAACCCTAAGGGTTTCCAAAAATTAGGTGTACATTGTTGGGGGTCCTCTAACCAAGGCTAGTGAGGATGACATTGTTTTCGGGTCTGTGTTGGGGTCTCCCTATTTATGGTAGCTACCTCAAGTCTACCATGAATCACATAATCTGCTATATGAATCACATTATCTGCTATATCCATATTTTGGTAGGTTAAGATCCTCAACAACCCACCTACTCGAATGGTTTGGGGTGCCGTATCAGGTTTATGTTTCGGAGCCCTCGGCAATGATTGAAACGGCGTGTTTTGATGTTTAAGCGTAGGGATCCACGCACCCCAAAACAGGTAAAAGCTCCAGTAACTCGCAATTTTCGGGTAAACAAAGCTATAGCAACTCTCGATTGTAGGGTACAAAAAAAGCTATAGCGACCCGGGGTTTTCGGCCCAATATAGACATGATTTAGGGATTTCACGCCCGGGGCCAAGGTAGATCATGTTGGCTTCGCCATTGCTAATTCCCTTCCCCCCTCGATTGATCTATCTCCATTTCAGGGGGGGATTTGGGCCAAAAATAATAATGCCCAAAGTCTAGTTTGGAAAAACAATACAGAATCAATGAACATCCAATTGAAATCATTGGCCCTCAGAAATTCACATTATCCCTGAATATTAAAATCGCGGGTTGAGTTATGATTCCACTCTGGCTGCGGGTTTTTTAGAACTGAGTCACTAATGCGAAGTCTACATTATTCGTTTCCACACTTCGAGATGCGCAGCAAAAGTCCTTGCTAATGTAGACCCCTGCTTAGTAAACACCCTAACGGTTTTAAGTTTTCAAGGTTTGTTTTGAGGGCCTGAATATTGAATCCCTGTTCTAACCCCTATCAAGGTGAGGGGGTTTATTGATCACGGGCTACATTCATGTAATGAGCGCGTATGCCTCAGCGTAACCGACTTCACAGTAAGGGGTCCGGGTTTACATAATATAGGGACCTAAATGATTACCAATATTATGGTTCCATATTCCTTGTATGATTATAGTATGTAGTACCTCAAGTGGGCCTCAAATGATATTGGAAATTATTTGGCTGCGGCCGCATAGGTCGCCATGTTGCTTTCCATACGTAAACGTGGCACGAAACCTAGGGTTGAGCGCGATTTGGAGGAAAAACAGGGTAGTCGGACGTCCAGGAAACTATTGCAGTCAGGACAAGATTTCACTCTTTGTTTCATTGGGTTTCGGTGTCTGAGATCGAGTGTGTTAACCCAGAGTCCGCGACCCACAAAACGCAGAGAAACAAAACCGCTGTAAATACCAGTGTTTTGGGCATGGTCGGCAAGGAATCGCGCCCGCCACCAAATATTCAGGCCCCTGTAGTAGGGTTTAGGGTTAACATAGGGTTTAGGGTTTAAGTCTAGAAAGTAACTATTGTCATTATATAAATGTTAGCCTAGGTAGGGACGCCGGTTAAAGGTTTCCAGTAGTTTCGAAGCTGACTTTCCAGACTACGGTTGAATGTATGCCCTGAATAAGTGGCAGCATTTTGGCCCTAGATTCCTTGTTGACTTATGAGTACAGGGTACCTCAAGTAAACCTGATAAGGACATCGGGAGTTATTTAGGCAGTACCCACTTAGCCGCGCCACCGGTATCCGTCTGAGAGGTGTAGAGAGAGGCCCAAGTTGTAACCAGGCAACATCCTGTAGAATAGTCCCTTCTAACTACTAGTCTAGAAGCACTTAGTGTTCATACTATGTCTACCCGGGCTCAAACAAGTCTTTCAAGAAAAGGTTGATGCTTGAAACCTAGTACTGCTGATGAGCAATGTCCTAAGTTACAACTGTCTGACAGGAGTGACCCAAGTCTCCTTCACTACCAAAACTGCGAAGGTCCATCCAAATTCGGCCCTGCTGGAGTGTACGAGGGGTTTATCAAAAACCTGGGTTGCTACCGAGGAGCGTAGACTAAGTCGCCAGTACACGGAAGCCCCTAAACCCTAAACCCTGTACCGATATGGTAGGTTAGCTTACTTTAAGTTCCGAGTTCGTGCGCAAGAGCCGCAAAGCATCAAGTTTGTCAAGGTGCTTTGGATCCTAGCCAGCCTCGACTTGGGTCCCTAAACCTTAAACCCTGAACCGTTTAGGGTTTAGGGTTTAGGGGTTTAGGGGCTTAGGGTTTAGGGTGATTTAGGCTTTTCAGGGTTAAGGGTCATACCTTGGGTACTGCCCCCCCAGTAACAGTCTATATTAGGGGTCCTATGAAGGGCTAGATATAACCATATTATAAATATTATCCAACTGTTACTGAGGAGGGGCAGTACCCAAGGCTTTTAAGGGTTTAGGGTCATACCTGATGCTCAGCCAGGGTGGAGGGACTGGGTTCCCTGGATTCGTCCCATTATTCATAGTGGCGCCTTCAAACCCTTGCCCCATTCCCCAATAAGTACCCGGGAGTACCTTAAATCCTGAAACCATAGTCTTCCCAAGTACCCTAATTTTGGGAAACCCTACAAAACTTCATAGTCTTAATATATTGTAGTTTTCATATTTTTCCATTCCCCTGACCCTGGACATTAATCCCTAAACCCCAATCCCTAAACCCTAATCCCTTAACCCTATAATCCCTAATCCCTAATCCCTTAGATCCTGGCCACAGATGATTCTGAAGTCCTAAACCCTAAACCCTAAACCCTGAACCCTGAACCCTCAACCCTTAACCCTAAACCCTAAACCCTGAGGTATCCGCAGCCCATGGGCTTCATCCCCGTGATGGCTCCTCAGCAACTCAGCTTTGACGAGTGGTACAGGGTCCAGGGTTTAGGGTTTAGGGTTTACGGTCACATATGAGCTACGGACTAAATTTAGGTTAGGGGGGACCTACAGGGGACTACATAGGGTTTTTGGGGGGGACCTATTAAGGGATATGCTACAAATTTGGTCCATGGCTCTAATCTGAGTTTTCAAAACAGGCTTAGGAGGTTATATAGGGATGGTATAGGGATATGTAGGGTCTCGATCCTCAGTTGGAGAACCATCCATACTATATAGTAGTTGCCATGTCCTTTTCCATTATCTCAATATAGCCAACCCTAGACCCTAAATGGTAGGTTCAATTTTCTTTTCCATTATCCCAATAGAACTAACCCTAAACCCAAAATAGTAGGTTCCATTTTCTTTTCCATTATCCCAATATATATAACTAACCCTAAACCCAAAATAGTAGGTTCCATTTTTCTTACTCTACTATAACTAACCCTAAACCCAAAATAGTAGGTTCCGTTTTCTTCTCCATTATCCCAATATAACTAACCCCAAACCCAAAATAGTAGGTTCCATTTTCTTTTCCATTTTCCCAAGATGACCCCAATATCATATAAACAAAGAACTGTGGGTCTGGTCTTGTTAGTTCATGTCCTCCTGTAGGGCCTCTGGCTTGATGGCAGTATGGAGCATAGAGTGTTTCTAAGTCTGTTATTGCGGCTTTTACGCGCCGAGCGCAGCAGAGTTTAGGATTTAGAGTTCAGGGTTTAGCATCTAGCGTTTAGCGTTCGAGTGCTGTTTGACCAGAGTCTGGAAGGGTTTGGTTCCAGAAGGCATAGTTGCGTTAGCGCCGGCCGTGCCAGAAACCCACCTGAAACAAAGACATACTCCGCATCTGTGCTAGCCACCAGTACCTGAACCCCCAAATTATGTGGAACATTGGCTGCTTTCGTTTTAAGCGGCCTGTAGGTTTTTTGACCATTGTGCTGTCTGGTTTGGCGGTTCAGGTAAGATTGAACGAGGTGGGAGGTTTAGGCCTCAGGGTTTCGATTGGCAGATTATCCTAAAACCCCAAACCCTAAAACCCTCCAGGGCAGGCTTGGGGACAAGGCTGTGATTCCAGATGGAAAGAGGTTCCTTTTCCTTAAGAAGGTTTCTGCTTCGGACCTTGCTTGCTTTAAGCTTTCTGATCTTCGGGTGCTGCCCGTCTTTCGATGCTCAGAGAGTGCGAAGGAACGAATTTTCCGTGGAGGTTAGTGTCATGAATGGAGACCCTCCGCAAGAAAGAGGGCTCCAACTAAATGGGCCCAGCTCTGCCTTGAAGCTCCTGAAGGACAAGCACTTATCATGAGCATTGGGTTCGTTCCTCAGAGGTTCTACCTGGAGATCGGTTCATCTATGAGCACGAAGTCCTGTCGCGCATCCTAGATTCCATGATCATGGTGGATCAGCTTATCGTGCCGGCGCGGCAGTCTGCCCAGTTGATCTTCTGCCGACTTGAGGTGATACGACAGGCGCATAAAGCGTCGCCAGGAATGAGCCCTGAGCCCTAAGCCTTAATCCCATCTATCCATTTTGCAGGGAGAAGCCGCCAAGTCGTTTGTTAAACAGACATCCAGGTAGGTCTTAGACTTGAGGCTTTAGGATTAAGGTTTAGGATTTGAGGTTTCGGGTTTAAGGTTTCAGGGTTTAGGGTTTGGGGGTCAGGGTTTAGACTGGGGAAGGTAGGGTTTAGGGATTGGGGTTTAGCGTTTGAGGTTTTGGGTTTGGGGTTCAGGATTTTAGGGTTCAGAGTTCTGGGTTTGGGAATGTGAGTTTAGGGTTTAGGGTCCCTACTCCGGGGCGGGTTGAATGATTGTGGCCGCGGATCACATATAGGGAAGTATATTGGGGACCTCTCAAAGGGTGATTAAGTGGGATACTAGAAGTTTAGACTATAACATATAAACTTACCATTGCTTATCCTTCTCTCAAATTTCCTTAATCTCAAAATTTTATTTTTTAAGCTTTCTAAATTGAAAATCCGCCCCCAAACCCTAGTCTCCTAAGTAATGGCAATAAACCCTAAACCCAGGGCCCTTTTTGTTCAGATGTTAAGCTCTGGGCTCAGAGGGTCTCGGGGCTTCACGGATTTGGGGGCCAGGACTTGAGGATGGAGGAATGGATGAATACTTGGAGGTTCATGGGACTTAGTAGCTTCTTTAGGGCTTAAGGTTTAGGGCTTAGGGATTAGGGTTTAGGATTTAGGGTTTAGGGTTAAGGGTTTAGGGACTTAGTGAGTAGGTTAACATCTTATAGCAGGGCATATAAGCCCACTGATAACTGGGATAGCCCTATAAGTCGACTTAGGGGGGTTATAAGTAGGCTCATAAGCCCAGTTATCATTAGTTACTGAGTTCCAGGAACATCCAAGTATAGTAGCTATTAAATATTCCCAAGGATGGGGGTTCAGGGTTTAGGGGTTCAGTCGTTTAGCATATTCCCCAGGATTTAAAGCCGAAGGGGTTTAGGGTTTAGGAGTTTTGGGGCTTAGCATGCTCCCAAGAACAGTCTTCCTTACATCCCACTTGTCATTCCCTCCCAACCACCACTAAGCCCCAAACCCTAAGTCGTCCGTAATTTTGAAAAGTAATGTCCATGTTATTCATTCCCCCATCCGCCACTTACCGGTACTAAGCGCCACGGCTCAAAACCCCAAACCCTAAAGCCGCAACCATACCAGTAAGCAAGACAATCCCCCCTATCTTGGTCAATAGGGCTTTAAAATACCTACAATACTCCTTTTTGGTACCCACACTGGGTGGGGGACTGACACAACCAGTAAGTAAGTCCCTTAACCTCTAAACCCCTAAACCCCTAAAACCCTAAAAACCTAAAACCCTAAACCCCTAAACCCTAAACCCCTAAACCCCTAAACCCACCAAAGCCCAAAACCCCTAAACCCTAAACCCCTAAACCCCGTACTAAGTAAGTCCACGTTATCACAAACCTCCGGTCAAGCTCAGGCAAGTGTCCCCCGAGGCCGCTGTGAGCCAAGCAAGTGCACCAGGCCGAGTCATAGTTCCAAAGGTATCAAGGGCTTAGGGTTTAGGGTTTAGGGTTTAGGGTTTGGGGGTTTAGGGTTTAGGGTTTAGGGTTCTGGGTTTTGGGTAGCATATTATCGGGGGGTTTTTATAGGGATACTTTCGCCCCGATGATGAAGAATCAAATGGAAAATAACATGGAGGCTAGGCTTATATCTAAGGGTTGTATAGGGTCTATATACGCACATACATATGCACAGGGTTTACGGGTTTAGGGTTGAGGGGTTAGGCTTTCGGGTTAAGCGTTTAGGGTTTGGAGTTTAGGGTTGAGGGATCGGGGTTTAGGGTCTAGAGTTTAGGGTTTGGGGCATGGATTTTCAGGGCTTAGAGTTTAGGGTGTTAGATTTAACGTTGAGAGTGAAAAGCTCAGGGTTCAGGTTCAGGGATCATTTTCAGGCACTGCTGGGTGTACATGCGGCTCCCGAGCAACAACCCTAAACCGTAAATAGTGGTGGGTTTCCGTTTGGGGAGACTCTAAGTCAACATCCTGCGGTCGAGGGTTTATCCGTGCAGTGGTTATGGTCCCTCTTGGCTAAAGTTGGCACATAAACCCTAAACCCTAATAAAGTTGGCGCAAAAGCCCTAAACCGAAACCCTAAACCCTAAAACATCAAACTAGTGCAGGATGGCAGACGCAGGCGCTTTCAGGCCATCATTGGAGGGATTGATTCTCGGATCTGTTGAAAACTGCAAAGCTGCATGGTAATTTTCCAAAGTAGGGTACCTGAATATAGGTCAAAATACTGTAACTCCTATTGTGGGGGCCCCTAAAAGGTTCTCCTGATTGTGGGAAAGCCCCTCTATCTAGGAGGAGACAAAGGCATGCGGCGACAACCCCGACACAGGTGCTTCATGCTATTCTGGCTAATCTCCAAGTAGCCTTATCAGAACCCTAAAGTGGTTAAGGTTTAGGGTTTAAACCCTAAGGCCTAAACCCTAGGCCCTAAACCTTTAACCGGGGCCACACCATCTCCAGTAGGCGCCAAGAGGCTTCGAGCAGCTGTCCACAGAGGTACTCCTACCCCAAATTGACATGGAACCCTAAAAGGTGCTTAGGGTTTAGGGCTCAGGGTGTAGGGGTTCCGTAAGGATACTTAGAAATGTATATAGTTTGGCTTTGGGGGAGGGCTGCCATCTGATGTGGTGACCGTCGTGCAGACAGAGAACTCTAGTCAACCCATGATCCCTAAATGCTGCACCGTACACCTGATGCTGTGCCACACGTTGCCAGCAAGATCTTCGTCGAAGAAGTTTAGGGTCTAGGGGTTTAGGGATTTAGGGGTTAAGGGGTTTATAAGATTTTAGGGGCCTAGGCTTACGCTGATCTGGGTTCTTCCGTTGTGATTCAGCTCGCAACTGAATCAGACACTTGTAGATCCTCAGCAGAACTTCGTCTCCGCCGTTCTCCCCTTGGACCCCAAATCTTAGTTGGAGGGTCAGGGGGACTCAGCAAGTAGGTAACAACCGAGAGAACTGAGATTATTATTTGTCTTATTAGGGTTCATCAGTATACTTACTTAGTCACCCCGACCCTCCCAGCAACCCATCCTGCCACTTGGGGGCCCCGAAACCGAAAAGCCCAAACCAACCCTAAACCCTAAACCCTAAACCATCCTAAACCCTAAACCATCCTAAACCCTAAACCCTCCTAAACCCTAAACCCTAAACCGCATGCACAGGACCTCCGCCCACTTCCAAGGCGAAGGCCATTAGATTCAAGATTCTGACAGTTTGGGGTTTAGGGTTTAGGGTTTAGGGTTTTAGGGTTTTCGAGTTTTAGGGGTTTTAGGGTTCCAAGGTTTAGGGGTTAGAGACTTAGGATTCAGGGTGTAGGGTTGAAGGTTTAGGGTTCAGGGTTCAGGGTTTAGGGTTTAGGATCTAGCGTTTAGGGCTGTAGGGCTTTAGCGGCACAAAAACTTCCAAGCGCCCACGTAGCAACGTAGGAGATGCCTGGCCCCAACAGGACTTAATCGGGAATCCTTTGCCTAAATATGTACTGTAGACCTGCTGGACAACTCTTACTTTCACTAAACCCTATAAACCATGTTATATTCCTAGAATTTAGAAGCCTTCTTAAACCCTGGACCCTAAACCCTGTTATATTCCTAGAATTTCGTTCTGGGAGCGAAGCCTATGCCCTTAAAACCCTGCTACAGGATCTCGATTCCTTAGGGTTAAGTAACCTTAAACCTAAACCCTGATGAGGGCTATCCCTCGCGCAGGCCCAGAATTCATAACGCTCTAGTCTTTTGGGGTTTAGGGGTTAGGGTTTTAGGGTTTAGGGCTTGCTTGGGTTTTGCAAAGAGCCCTGCTACTTGGGATGGTGTATGGGCAGTAAGAAATGGAACTTGTGCGTGTGCCCCCAGACGGCAATTCGCATCCGAGCAACTTTGACCGAAGGGTCCCGGTATGCAAATGTCAGGGCGTCAGGCACCGAAAGCCATCCAGATTGTGGTATTCGTGTTCGCCATTACTTAAATACTTGGGCCCTTTGCGTTCTGCGTGCTCATTTTTGTAGTCCGCATCGAAAGCTTGCGGAAGGCGGCTCCTTTAGCGATAAGACTGATTGGGACACTGGGGTTAGGGACTAAGGTGTAGGGTTCGGGAGCTCAGGTTGTAAGGGTTTTCGAGTTAGTGTGTGGGGGTTTAGGGTGGAGGGGTTTCTGGTGCAAGGCAGTTCAGCGTGTAGGGTTGGGGGCCTAGAGCCACAGAGCTTGTTCCAACCAACCCTGAATCTTCTGCGCTGAAATATCAAGTGATGCCTACGCAGAGCCTGTCTTGGATCGTTTGCCTTGCGTGAGAGGATCTTTGGGCACTGCGGGTTGACCTTTACGGACAAAACCGGACAGGAAAAGCTTAGGACAAGGCTCTGGATGAAGCCTACAACCTAAGAGTCTATAGTCCCCCTTAAGTAGATAGAATATGGCTTTGGGTATTCTATAGAAAGATCCCCAATATACCCTATATTCTATCTGCTTAAGGGGGACTATAAACTCTCAAAGCCTGCGCCCTCCAGCCTTGAAGCCACAGAAAGACTCCAAGCTGGAAGCCCCTAAGCCCAAGGATCTACACTTTCTCAAGCAAACCTGGATCCCTCCAAAGAGCCATGCAACCGTTACAAGAAAATGGGTACCCCTAAACCCAAACCCCTATAGTCCCCCTTAAGTAGATACAATATGGGGTATGTTATATGGGGATCTTATTAAAACATACCCAAAACTGTATTTTATCTTTCTAAGGGGGACCCTACCCCTCAACCCTCAGCCCTAAACCCCTAAACCCATGTATACGAAGCTCCTTGTTGCTTGAGGGGAGGCCAGGGGAGACCTGCGTGATCCCTTAGCTTTAAAACCGAAGCCTACAGTCTCATAACATATGCTTACGAAGTAGAGGGTAACTGCTCCTAGACCGTAGGTACTTAAAGTACCCCTAAATCCCAAACCCTAAGCCCCTATCCCCTAAACCCCAAACCCCTAAACCACAAACCCCTAAACCCCAAACCCCTAAACCCTAAACCCTAAACCCTCAACCTCAATCCTTAACCCTACAGGCGGCCTGTTTTGAGAAACTCCCATCTGCGACCTCTCCCGCACGGCTGCTTACAAAGGCGAAGTCGAGCGCGAAGAAATCCAGGACAGTTGCTGCCCCCGCCCTCCTACAGGGGTCATACACATGAGCTACAGTCAATATGTCCTACATAGGGATTGGGGTTTAGGGCTCCTACAGGGGTCATACAGGAACATTACCCCATAGTGGAGAATCAAACGGAAAAGAACATGGCTAATGAAGTGGAAGCTCGGATTACAAAACCCTAAACCCTAAACCCTAAACCCTAAGGGGGGGGGCTTTAAGGGCCTTGACAACTCAGGGTTCAGGTCCATGGGTTCCAGGTATTCTAGGTTGAGAAGTATGCCCCTCCTCCACCCCTTCCCCCCCTTTCATTGTGGTCTATTGTACGATATGGGAATTTCCCAAAATTAGGTGTACCCTTTTTTGGGGTCCCTATAATAAGGACTATAGTATTTTAGGGTCTATATTGGGGTTCCCCTATTTTGGGAAACTACCATATATTGGGAATATTTAGTGCTAGGCGGTGGGGGGTTTAATTGTGGAGGCTGAGGGGTAAAGGTCGGCAGCTTCCATTAAAGGACTGCGGATGCTGCAGGGCTGGGGTTCAGGGTCTAGGGCTCAGGATTGAGAGCTTGAGGTCTAGGTTTTGTTTTGGTAGGACATGCAGAGGGGGGACATGCCCCTCACGGATCTGCGGAAGAAGTGCATGTCCCTGCGCCGTGGTGTCCTCATCGAGGTTGTTATGGTTTCGGGTTCAGGGGTAGGCGCATTAAGACCCAAACCTTGAACCCTAAGCCCTCTTCCATATAAAAACAATGTAGGAGTGTGAAGACTTGCCAGTGCCATCGCCGAACGAACTGCCGCTGCTATCATTCTTATTATTCTCATTGTTTATTCCTATAGCAACCTAGTAGCCCCCTAACCCTAAACCCTCTGCTCTGAACCCTACACCCTTAACCTAAACCCTACACTCTTAACCCTAAACCCTAAACCCTCGACCCTGCACCATAAGCCCCGACCTTGAACCTTAGGGCGCAACCAGGAGCCGTGCTGAGCCAAGCCGACCGGCCGTGGACGTGCCGACTGCGGCCGACGACGAGGCCCAGGGGCCTTGAGGCCTTTTATCCGGCTTTTGGTTAGCCGGGAATGAAGGAATGGAAAAGAAAGTGGAAATTAGTATAACGGGTTCTTTAGGGACGACTATGAAGATCCATTCCTTCATTCCTAGCTAGCCAAAAAGCCAGCTACAACCGGAGTAAGTGGTTGTGATAATAACCTTGGTCGTGATACTAGTAACAACAGGAAAAGCAGTAGTAATAGTCATAATTGCAAGTAATAAAGAAATAACAGTACTGATATTAATAGCAATAACGGTATTAATGGTCGTACTACTAAAAGCAGTAAGAGCACTCATAAAACACAATAAGATGACCCATAAGATCAATGATAATCTGATTATTCGTTTTTTTGAAGGGGTTGGGGAGGAGGAGGAGTGGAGGTTTGGAGGCTTCGGGTTTTAGGCCTCCGGGTTTGGGTTTTACTTCATGGGTCTAGGGGCCTCCTAGGGTGTCTGTTAGGGCTTTGGACTCTTTACTGACGGTTTCAGCTGCTGAGGGGCTTTTTCGTGCTTCCCCCCTTCCTTACTGATGGTTTAGGGCTTGTCAGGTCTGACTTTTTTAGGGTTTAGGGTACTAGGATTTAGCCTTGAGGGTTTAGGCCTTAGGATGCATATCGCGGTACGTGTATCCAGCGAGTACTGCGCTGTTGGTTTGAAGTTTGGAGGATAAAGGATTTCAGATCTTTGTAATCCTCATTAGACAGATGCGAGAAGTAGATGCGCACAGGTCTCCCCCAATGATGTCTGGAAGTTTCCCAAAATTACGGATCCCGTTTTGGGGGTCCCCATAGCAAGGATCATAATACATTGGGTGGTCTATATTGGGGTCCCCCTATTTTGGGAAGCTGCTGTCTGGGCCCCTAAACCCTAAACCCTTCGGATTCCAAGTCTGTCGCCGCTGCTTGAAACCTCGACCCCTCCCCTGAGCTTAGATGCTGAAACGCTCAACCCTCCTCTACTTAAACATCTTCCGAGGTCCTTTGGTTTAGGGTTTAGGGTTTAGCTTGGAGCCTTAAATTAACTGGTGGAGAATCAAATGGAACATGACATGGAAACTGAGACTAAACCCTAAACCCTAAACCCTATACAGCAGGCTTCTAGCCTTTGCCCCGAAGCCAAATTTCGAGTGTGACTTCCTTTTAACACCAAGCAACTGCATGAGCACAACGAGGTCTGCGTAGTGCTTTGTCCCTAAGTTCTATACTCTAAATTCGAGCCCTGAACCGTCAACCCCACTTGGAGGTTGGTAGGCTAGTAGCTGCTTTTGCCTGGGGTTATCAGTTATAGCCCTAAGTACTTCTACCTGGGGCAACCCGAATGTGGCCATTTAGGGACTCGAAGTAGGGTTATAAGCCCAGTTACAAAAGTAGGTATTGGGTCCCATGATCCTCCCAGTAGACCCTCAACCCTACTCAATCCCTAAACCCTATGTATCCCTGTATCCGTAAGTTACTAAGCCGCATGAGCCCTGAACCACTCTAGACCCTAAACCCTAAACCTTCATCCTAAAACCTAAGCCCTGAACCCTAAACCTGACACCCTAAACCCTGATCGCAACCCTAAACTCTGATCCTCCAAGTCAGCCTCATGAAGATGCGAGGTTGCTGGAAGAGGGGTGATCTCTTTGCTCCAGGCTGCTGATGAAACCATTTGACTATGGGTTATAGGGTTTTGGGTTCGGGGTTTTGGGTTTGAGGTTTAGGCCTTGTTCCCCAAAAAACGGGACAACTAAATGGAAAAGGCTGCGAAATGAAATGGAAACTACTATTTATTATGGTTTAGGCTTAGGGTTTGAGGCAGGGATAGTAAATGGAGAATCAACTGCAAAAGTGGATGATGAAATGGCTTCTGGGGTTAAATAGGATCCCACATTGGGACCTCAACTTGAAATACGCCAAATGCCTGATTCCTTTGCGAGAAAGATCCTAAGCTGGGTTGCTGTTTAGGATTTTTACTTCAGTTACTCTATTGGAAAACCCTATTTATTACTATATACATCCATTGTCGTAACTCAATTTAAGTTCCTTAACAGCAACCCAGTAAACCCTAAAACCCTAAAACCCCCAAACCCTGAACCCTAAACCCCTAAAACCCCAAAACCCTAAACCCCTAAAACCCTCCTAAAACCCTAACCCCCATGGCACGTGCCTTCATGCGAACCCGCACAAGAGGGCATCCTTACCTCTTGCCTGCAATCTCATGGCTTAGGGTTGAGGGGTTCAGGGTTCAGGGGTTTAGGGCTTGGGGCTTAAGGTTTAGATTTTTTGGGCAACATTATCAGGCTTACAGGTTTAGGGTTAAGAGCTGCTTCTGGCTTAGTGGAAAGGATAAAACATTCAGGTTGTTGCTTACGCATGGTTCGCATGATATGCATGGTTGTACCAACTCCGTAATGCTCACAAATTCAGATATGACCTAAGTTAAGTGCTGCATCATTCTGATCTAGCCGTTGCACCATGAACCACTACAGGAACCCCAAAACCCCTTACAAATGACTACTCCCCTACTCCCCTGGCTTTGGCCCTGCACCCTAAACCCTAAACTCTAAACCTTAAACCCTAAACCTTAAGCCCTAAATCTGAAACCCTAAACCCTAAACCTTAAACCTTAAACCCTAAACCTATACCCTGAACCCTAATTTAATGAATCCCCATCCTGCCAGCCGCTCCAGGCCCCGGAACCTAGAACACCTACCTAAGCCCCAAAAGTATGTCAAATAATGGCCCTTAACCCAGAACATGAGGGTTATTCTACATACTTTTGAGTGTATGTAAAATACTCGTCCTACACCCATAAGAACAGCCCAAAAGCCCATCATCCTACATACTTTTGGGAGTCCACGTAGAGACACCACCTTGCGATGCTTGCGTTGTACCTGTCCAGGGTGGCGTGAAATTACGAGAAGAAAAGGCTCTTATCTGGGTTTCTAAGGTAGCGCCGCTGCCGTTCCCCAGGTAGGTTGAACCGATTTGAGGAACTGATGTTGGGTCCAACTTCCGCATGCAAGGCGAAAACCCAAAGGCGAACCGCAGAAATTCCAAGCCTTTGGCCACGAACCCAACGCCCCAGCCGCCTTTATGTAAGGACTTCTTTCCTTCTAGGGCTTGTTTGGGGTTTCCATGTAGGAGGAAAGCAAGCGTTAAACACCCAACCTGAAACCTACGAGCACGGTCGAAGGTTTGCTGAATTTTGTTCTTGGACTCCTACAGAGGCACCAAGCCACACCCTACCACTCTGCTTTCAACTATTCCATCTCTAAGCCCCAAACCCTAGATACTGAATCCTAAGCCCGAAATCCTAACCCTAAATCCTAAACCCAATCTACAAACTCCAAACCTTGAACCTCGGGACCAAGGGATAACACCCTGACCCGGACCAACGATAATACCCTGGACTCATATAATCCCTATAGACCTTTTAAACCCTAAATCCTATAACCCTGAACCCCAAGGCCAGAGCCCGAAGCTAAAACAGAACAACTGGGCCCTGAAGGTGGACAAATGATAACGACCTCACCCAACCTTAGCCCAGATGGTGGTTTAGGGTTTAGGGTTCCAGATTAGCTTAGTTAAAGATTCTGAAATATTTAAGATAGCCAGCTGAAGCCAGGAGTTCGTGCAGTGTTCGAAGACTTTCCCCGCGCCGCAGCATCGACCGATCCTCCAGCTGCCCTCATGCGTTTAGGTTTTAAGATTTAGTGGCCAATTCAGGGCCTATGGGGTTTAGAGTCTGAGTCCCCTAACCCTCTAAACTCCAGACCCCTCAACCCCTAATCTCCTAAACCCCAAAACCCCAAACCCTTCCCCTGAATCATCTGAGATGGACCTTCGACACGCATATGGCGGACAACACCAACTTAGAGTTCCGAGCGCAGGCTCGACTTTACGCTTTAGGCTCTAGGGGGGGGTTGAGAGGGTCAATTCTAAGATTCTAGGGTTTTCGGAGTTTAGGATTTTGGGTCTATATTGTTTTTTTCGTCGTCGGGGGTTTAGGATTTAGGGTTTAGCATCTAGGGTTTAGGGGAAAGGGATCGTTAGCAGGACGAAGTATCAAGAAGTGTTTTTACGTGAAGAAGCCCTTGGTCTGGTGTTTATTGTTAGGCCTCATAATAGGCAGTAACAGTGTGTTCGCCCTGTTCCGTCTGAAGCTTTGGAGTAGACAATATTGCACTCATAACGGGAAATTCTTGGAATGCTCTTAAATATTTGTGCGCAATACTCTCACGCTCTCAACTTTCTAAAAGCTCACAGTCATTGCAAACTGTAGTTGCAATTGCAACGCACCACGCATGTACTTACGAGAAATGTTGTTGCAATTGCAATGTACTCCGCATATACTTGCTGTTCATTATATCCATGAAATCTAGGTCCTGTTACTGCACCAGCCCTTAGTCGTAGGATAGGGATGCAAGTCTGGGGTCTGTAGGATTTGACGTTGTAGCTTCTATTTGCTCACAGTACATGCATCATGTGCCAAAAGAAATCTCGGTCGGATCTTGTGACTTTGACGCCAGGGAAAGATAAACACTTCCGACGACCCTGTGCCTGGAGGGAAACGTCCTCCAAACTTGTGGTAGTTAAACCTCTATACCCTACCTTTTTTTGGGCTGCCTAACTTTATGTCTAGTATCTTCTCTACTTGTACAACATTAGGTAATCTGCAAAAGGTGTAGCATATAGGGGTCTAGATAGTTAGTTAGTACGGATTAGAGGTTCGGATCCCATTGCCAGTCCCTCGGTAGTCCCTGGTCTTTGTTCCCATAACCTAGTCCATCATCGCCTGTTTCAGGGGTAAGTTTTGACATGCATTCTTCATGTTTATTACCCTTTATCCTGATATAATCCGTATCAAACCATAAACATTTCAATTTTAAAGGGCCCCCCAAACCTACTCTAGACGAGGCACCAGCCAGTAAGTCAACCCCGAACGCGGTTGGACTCACCAGTAATATAGAAGCCTAAATGACCACGATTATTGCCTGAGAAACGTCACGTAATCTTAGTATATCACAACCCTGATGCCCTATCCAGTTATTTGGGTCCCTACAGTCTGGCGAAGAAGTGGTGCATGCATGGAAAGAACCCTAAACCGTAAACCCTAAACCACAGTTCATCGCAGCAGCTCGTGGTTTTTGCTTGACGCCGGGAGGACGTGAGGTTTAAACCTCTGAAAGTGGACTTCACGCACTGTTTACCAGCATTTTAGACAACGCCATATGAGCTGCGGACTGAATTTCGGTTGGGGGGACTTATAGGGGACTATATAGGGTTTTGGGGGGGACTTATTAAGGGATATACTACACATGTAGTCCAGGGCTCATATGAGACCGCAAAGTAATTATTAGAATGCGTTCTTTGCCATAGTGCTTCATCATTCCGCGTCCCTTCCCGTTGGTTCATGACTCATAGAGAGGGTGCCCTAGTTTCCATAGTTACAGCTCTTTCGGAAACCAGACAGTCTGTTGAGAGATCGACTTTGCGTACAGCATGTCGTTTCAAAGAGACAGCCACGGTGTTGCTGCGCGGGCTGACCATGAGGGCTTCCAAATTTTGGGTGCCTTTTTGGAGTCTTGAAATTGAGGACTAAGTGTGTTGGTGTGTCTAAGGGGACCCCCAAAACCCTTAAACCCCAATCCCCTAAACCCTCAACTCCTAAAGCCTAAACCCTTAAATAGTAACTACCCAAACCCCTAAACCTGGAAAGTCTTGGCACCGTCATTTGACAGCTTCCCAGTACCTAATCTGAAAGCCTCACAAGGCTGGGTTGCTGTTAAGGAATTTAATTTAAGTTACTATGATAAGGGTATATAGGGGGTAATTATATAGGTGTATTTAGGGATATAGGACACATAGGGTTTAGGGTTTAGGGTAAAGGAACTTGGTTTAAGTTACCATATTGGCGAAACCCAATTATTTACTATATATATATATGTATACCCATTATGGTAACTTAATTTAACTTCCCTAACAGCAACCCAGAAGAGGTGTCCTTCCTGCTGGACGGCGTGCCCCACCACATCGCTGGCTCTTGGTGCGCGCCTTGTGTGGGCTTGAAATCCTGCGGCAAGGAGGGTGGAGTTTTCTGGGGTTTGCATGTTTGAGCCTTTAGGCGTTGGATATTGTGTGTGGTTTGGGGCTTTGGGGTTGAGCATTTGGGTGTTTTGGATTTAGGTCGTGGGCTGTGGTCGTTGCTCGGGCTTGGGGCTCGCGCTTTAGGGTGTAGAGTGTAAGGTTTGGGGAGTGGGGCACGGGGCCTAAGGTGTTTGGTTTGACGGTTTGGGGCTCCTGATCTAGGATTTAGGATTAGGGGATTAGGATTTAGGGTGCAGGGCTAGATTTTTTACGATTTGGCCGCGGTTGACTTGAGAATTTCCTTGTCTCCAAGAACCTAGACCCTGCTCCTACCCTTGACAAGGGCCTAAGTACCCACGATGAGCGGCCAGATTATCCCCAATGAAGGCTCTCGGAAGAAAAGGGTCATTAAAATGTAAGCACTCCATGTCAAGGGTTGATCTTCCTTCTTCTGCTTACGCCTGACGTGGCTTCAGCACACATTGAGATGACTTGGACGTTCCTAGAGCTTTCATGGGGAAGTTCGAGAAAATTTCGTAGGCAAGCGTAATACCACGTGCCGCCAAATCCAGCAGCCAGAACCTCCAGCCAAGACCCGAAAATTCCCAAACCCCTAGCAAGCCTTGCAAAGATGCATAAATTTTTGGGGGGAACTGATGATTGTAAGGGCTATTTTCTATTGGGTCTATATCATATCGGGGCCCGTACTTATGAAAAGCGTCACATGGGCATTTGCCAAAGATCCCCTACAGAATCCTTATCCAGGACCCCCTATGTATCCGTTGGGATCCCTACTGTGCTCCATGTCTAGAAGCCGCCAGAAAAATCCCTAAACCTTGAGCTCCCTCAAAAATCACTAAACCCTAAACTCTAAACCATTAAAATACCTAAGCCCTAAACCCTAAACCCTCAAAAATCCTTAAACCCTAAACCCTCAAAATCCCTAAGCCCTAAACCCGGAGGCAGCAGTCCAAGAAGTTGGCGCAACGTGACACAGCGGAGCGATGTCTAGGCCATGGGTGTAGGGCTTAAGGGTTTGGGGTTTAGGGGTTTAGGGTTTTGGGGTTTAGGGTTTAGGGTGTTGGGGTTTAAGGGTTTAGGGTGTAGGGCTTAGGCGCCCCCTCCGACAAGGGGTTTAGGGTTTAGGTTTCAAGGTTTGGGGTGTGGGGTTAAGGGTTTAGGGTAGGGTTCAGGGGTTTAGGTTTAGGGGCTAAGGGCTAACAATAATTTGTATCAGGGAGTGGTGTGTCCAGACAAAGGCGGGGCTCCTCATGGGCTATTGGTAATGATTCTTATGAGTCTGGTAGTCTGAGCTACAAAGGGTTGAGGACCTCCGGGGTTGAAGGCTTAGAGATAGTTTAGAGAGATAAGATCAGCTGTCTCGTTCGTGCATTTTGCAATAGACCATGGGTAGGTGAACTTCCTGTAGCACTTAGCGAGCCCTCTCCCAAGCTAACATGCAGCCCCATCGGGATTCCCTCAACCTTATTATAGTACGGGACCCTATATGGGGTTCCTACTACAATACGGGTCCCTAGAAAGTTGCCCCCCAATTTGGGAACACTCAAAGGACCTCTCCAACGTGCACAACCCATGCACCTTTCAAAAGTGCCTGCAGCAATTGCATGGCACACGCTAGTGCAATTCGCAAGTTACACAAAGCAACATACGCTAAGAAAGGCAAACTGCCAAATTTGTTGGATCCTCCAAGTTCCCTTTTTGAATCACGAAGGTTTTTCAATGCAGAGTATTAGATATTCACGTGCAAAGTCGCCTGTTGGGCTGGAAGCATGATGGGACTTATTAATGTATTGGTGTCGAATTCGAGTGCATTCAAGAACAGGGTTTGCTTCCCGTGTCCACAACCTCTTCGGAGGGGAGTTACCTCAACCCAAACTTTGCAGCAGCAAAGCAGGAGCTGACTTTTTTGTTTAAATGTGTGTGCTTCGTTTGAAAAATTCGGTGTACGAGGATGTGGTGTGCATTCTGTCTGAGATCATTCGACTGTGAACTGTACAGCCCCATAAACCTAATCCTCAGCCGCCAGACCTGAAGCCCCCAAAACCCTAGGGCGTGGAACAGGGTATAGGGAATAGGGTTTGGGGATGTTTGGCGTTTACTTCGACGTTCATGGGACATAATAACTACTTCTGGTTGGGGTTAGAACCCTACTTCTGCCTGGGGTAATCTCTATCACATCATCTAGAGGGTTTTAAGTAGGGTTATAAGCCTAGTTGTATAAGTAGTTTCGAAGTCCCATGAACCTCGAAACCTGAATCCCTAAACCCTAAACCTTATGTGGCCCCGTCTCCCTAAGCTGGTAGTAAGTCCCATGAACCTCCAAGTAGACCTTAAACCCCAATCCCTAAACCCTAAACCCTCCCTAAGCCCTAAACCCTAGACCTTAAACCCCAATCCCTAGACCCTATACCCTCATCCCTAAACCCTCATCCCTAAACCCTAAACCCTCATCCCCATGGGCCTTAACAGAACCTCAAGACTCGCGTTAGTCTGTGCGCCGGAGGGCTCTTCGTGGGCTGTTGGGGCTCCTATCTGCCCCTTGGTCTTGACTTTCTCTTTTCAAGTTTACTTTGGGTTTAGGGTTTAGGCTTTAGGCTGTAGGCTTTAGGGTTTAGGGCTTAGGCTTTAGGATTTAGGGTTTGGGGTTGAGGCTTTAGGATTTGGGGTGCAGGGTTTCAACCCAGACGGTTCTCTAGTTAGCCCCGCTCGCGAGTAAATCATGCCCTCTTTTGAAGCTTCTACTTATAGGGTTTAGGGTTTTTGGTTGTTAGTCCTCCATGAACAAGACACCGCAGTGGGTCGAAAGTGTTTAGCCCAGCTGGAGTATGTGGAGGTTGTCCCTGAACCCAAAACCCTAAACCCTAACTGGATCCAGCGTCGGCTAAGATTATACCTCTACTTAGGCTAATTGTGGTTTGTTTGCTCTGGATGGCCAACTTGGGAGATTAAACCAGGGGCGTAGGGCTGAAAGTTCAACCCATGAAGAAGGTTACAAAGTCCCATGAACATGCAAGTAGAGGCAAGTTTGAACGACCTCACCCCAAATGGTGGCTCAAATAGAACATATTGCCAACATAGGCTTTATTTTCGTATTTCAGGCTTTGGAATCATCGTACTTTCGCCGGAATTCGCGGGGTGTCTGGTCTGTAGTTCAAGTTCAAGGCTTTGCTTGCTGAAGGTTGAGCGTTTTTTTTGCTTGTAAGCCCTACTGATGCTCCACGGAGGCCCCCACAGCTAGGGCTTAAAGTTTGGGCGATGAAGAGGAGGGGGCAGGGGCCACACTCTGGGTTTTCCCCCACCCCAAGCCCTAAAGCCAACACGTAACAGCCGAAGCAACTTTACACCTGAATCTCTCAACCCAGAAGCCCAGTGTGCAAGCCTCCCAGGTACAGACCTAACCCTTCAACTCCAGGCCAAACCCAACACCCGTAAACCCTAAGCCGCCTGCCCGAAGCCCCCAACCCTAACTCACCCTAAGGCCTAACCCGAAGGCCTAACCCTAAGGCCTGGTTTAGGGTTTAGGGTTTGGAGTTTAGGGTTTAGGGTCCCTAAATTCTCAAAACCCTATCGCCCCCACCCAGATTCCCTGCATGACTACGGTATAGGGTATCTCAAGTAGACCTTAAGCTGATATTTTGGAAATTATTCAAGCCCCTCTATTCCATGATGTAACCCTACATAAGCCGAGCTCCCTTTTCATGTTCAATTCTTTCCGAGTTGATTCTCCATCATTCATGACTATTCCGGCCCCTACGCCTTAATCGTTGTCCCCTAAACTTCCACATATATAGGGACAAAGTTAGGAGGATGTTGTTGGATCCCTAGAATAGGGACTACAGAATTTGGACGTCTATTGCAGGGTCCCCTTTTCAAGGGAACTCCTGTATGGTAACGCTAAGCCCTAATACCCAAACCCTCAACCCT
>CAJNIZ010020779.1:78531-110573 GCA_905231905.1 Symbiodinium pilosum
GATGGTGATGATGATGATGATGGTGTTGTTGTTCTGAGGGCGTGTAAGCATGATGGTGATGATGCCGATAATGAAATTGATCGGGCGATCACTTCCTGCGCACAACGGCGCTCTAGCAGCAACCCTGCCAAACGCGGGCCCCCGGTCCAAAAAAAGGGGTGAAGTGTCGTCCCTGCAACAGTCCTGTTTGCGGCTTGCAGGTTCATAGTACAACTGAATAACGTGCGCACAAAATCGTCCATCATACCTTCAACCAGGTCCCCAGATCCAGGGGTGCAAAACACTTCAGGTTCAAGACATAATCCTCTGCCCGGAGAAGAAACGAAAAGTAACCAACCCTAGACTTTGACTTACAAGCCTGTTGTGACAAACCGTACCTCAAAGAAAAGGTACTCTGGCAAATCCCAGTGCTGGCTCCACAGTAACGAATCCCACCGCCAGAGTCGCTCGACCCCAAATCCCTAGATCTTGAACCTCAAATGCCGGAACGCCCGGAGAATCTGAACGCGAACCCCAAACCCTATAAACCCTATAAGCACTATAAACCCTATAAACCCTATAAACCCTATAAACCCTATAAACTCGAAACCCACCTTCTTCCGCTCGAGGTCCCCCAGATCTCCGCAGGTCTGTGCCAGAGCCTTCAGCTGGCGAGATCGGCTTGAATCAATGGTTTAGGGTTTAGAGCTTAAGGTTTGGAAGTTAGGGTTTGGGTTCACGGTTTTCAGGGTGTAAGGCTTGGGTTTAGGGTTTAGGGTTCAGGGTTTAAGGTTTAGAGTTTAGATTCTGGGCCTCCTTTTGGGGCTTGAGCCTAAGAGTTCATTTGAGGCACTGGCGCCCTTTGAGCATGCATACATACACTCACACATAGACAGATAGATAGATACATAGATAGATAGATAGATAGTAAATAGAGAAGGACATACATAACCCTACAGAATCAGTAGGGCTACAAGGGCTTGGGCTAAGGTGTTGGGAGGTCCGGGGCCGCGAGTCAAAGCGGCTCAAATCCAAGACTGCCCACATTCCACCTACTCGGCCGATCTCCAATTAGCCTCTAAACCCGGATGTCGGGGCCCGAACGACTAGAGTAGGATTTTCGAGTATGTATCTCTGCAGTTTCATATTATAAAGAAATAGAGCTGGTGATCATCATGGCTTCTACATTAAATACATAAGACTCTACGATCCCTATACACCCCACTCGCCATTTGATTTTCCATCTGCTTTTCCATTTGATCCTCCATCCAGTATCGGTAGCCTCTCCTTGTCAGGCCTCTAAACCCTAAACCCTAAACCCCACACTACTGCCTACGGCTCCTCCAGAGAATCCCATCACCTGGCTCAGGGCAAGACTGCCAGGATAACGCCCACGTTGTAGTGAGTGGAGCCTTGTCAGCAAAGCGTAACAAAAGGGTTTAGGGTTTAGGCTTTAGGGTTTTAGGGTTTAGGGTAACAAAGCAA
The DNA here is from genome assembly GCA_905231905.1 of Symbiodinium pilosum. Classification (NCBI taxonomy): domain Eukaryota; class Dinophyceae; order Suessiales; family Symbiodiniaceae; genus Symbiodinium; species Symbiodinium pilosum. The sequence continues at coordinate 79,996 of CAJNIZ010020779.1, forward strand.
GTTTACAACTCCCCAAGCTAACATCAACCCCCCAAAAAGGGTGCTGTAAAGACTGGTCTCGTCCTCATGCTCGTTTGGGGAGAGGAAACATGTGAGTAGTGTCTTTTTTGGTGGTTAAACCTAGTAAGATTATATTCCTTATATAAAATACTATAACCCAAAAGGAGGATAGTACCATAGTATCCCCAAATAAAATACTACTCATGTAGGATTTTGGGTGTAGGGCTTCAAGTTTCGAATTTGCACAGGGGGTTCGAATGCGGCTACCTTACAGGGTCAAATGCCATGCCTCCCTAAACCCTAAACTCTAGGCCTGTATAGAATACACAGCAAACCCAATCAGGAACTGCACTTCTTAGACTTTAGCATCTTCTTTGGACTTCAGAGCTCAGAATCAGCGAAAGGTGGGGGGGGGGGGTGAACAACTGTATGTTATCTTTTGGGGGGTGTAGGGTTTAGGGCTCAGGGTTTAGGGTTAAGGGTTTAGAGTAACAGTATGCTTAAACGGTAAGCTCACTGGGGCTTGAACCGAAGCTTCTCTCCATGATGCTCACAGACTTCTCCAGGAGCTCCTGCTTTGGGTTTTCTTCTTTACCCTAAGGGTCCAAGGACCCAAATAATAGGGTCCCTTCAAAGGGGTTCTAGGGGGATATTTTGGGGTATTAAGGGACTATATAGGGGTATATAGGACCAAAATAATAGGGTTTCAGGGCCCAAATACCATTCATACTATAGTATTTGGGCCCTAAAACCCTATTATTTGGGTCCTTGGACCCTTAGGGTTAGAGTTGTTGGTCCTGAGGAAGGGTAAGAGCTTGGCGGTCCCCTCGTCATGATGAAAACCCCCCCTCACCCGACCTCTCCCCGTAATATCTAATGCTAGGGCCGGTGGGGGAGTTATATTACAAGGGGATGTGATTACTCAGGGTAAGGCTCAGGGTTTGGGAATCAAGTTCTAGAGAAAGCAGTGAGCTCACGGACCCCATAAGACGACATCTCAATCCAATACACATGTAACTTTCAAGTCCATGTGATGAATGGGAATAGCAACGGCACATCTAGTCTTAATAGCGATGCTAAGTAGTGGGAATGTCAGTAGTGTTCTTGGCAACAATAATAACCCATACCGACAGCCTTCGCAGTCCTACCTTGGTTGCGCCACGGAGCTTGTGGACCAGCCCTATCAAATTCAGAGGCCTTCGGTTCAACAAGATCGCGGTCTGTATGGGGATTTCCAAAGTCAGGGGACCCGAATGTAGACCCCAATGTACTGTAAGCCTTCTTGTGGAGACCCCGGAAGGGACCCCTACCTTACGGAAACCTTCATATGAGGTGTTCTTTAGGTTTGGGGTGCAACTAGTTGGTCAGAGCTTTGATTTTAAAGCTGGGCAGGTCTTCCAACCTTGCGGGTTATACAGGTGGGGCCTGGCTGTACAATGAGAGCCCAAACGGGCCCAACATGCAGATCCTGAACTCAAAAATTGAAGGTCCAGCCCGAGCCCTAGGGGGGATAAATAGATAAGGGATAGAAAAGGATTATAGGGCTCTGGGATGATTGTGAGAAATTCCCACATGGATCCGAAAGATGATGAGCTCCGCACTATCAAGTAAATCAACCCATGATAAGACCGCATGTAACCTTTATGTATGCTATCCAAGCTACGTCCTGAATCATGCTAAACCCGAAGCCAGAGGCACCACCCTAAGCCCTATAGTCCCCCTTCACTAGATAGAAGATGGCTTTGGGTATATTATAATAAGATCCCCATACACCCCATATTCTATCTACTTAAGGGGGACTATAGGTCCTAAGTCCTTGAACTCTACTTCCTGAACCTGAACCATCTCCACAGTCCCTATAACTCATCCTAAACCCTAAACCCTACACCCTAAACCCTAAACCCTTAACGTTTAAACTTCTTGGCAGGACTCCTTCTTCCTATGGAAGTCGCGCATGCGGTCGTAGACCATGCTAAGACCAGTCAGAGAACTGAGCCTCAAAGGGGGTCTTAACCCTAACAGTACACCCTAAGCCCATAGGGTTTAAAAAGCATCTGGGGTTGAGGGTTTGGCGGAGACTTGGAAAGTAGGAGCATAGCCTGAGATTCGGTGACTTGATTTCAGGGTGCTGTTGAAGTCGTTTGGCCGTATATGGGATTTTGGTAAGGTTTATAATATAAGTGCAGGTGCTATGCAAAGTGTCTTTCTGCTTTCGATTTAACATGACAGGTTATTCAGGGGCAGAGGCTTGCGGGTGATCGCGTGTCGTTGCATCTCGTATCAGTACTTGTTTTGTTAAACCAGCCGGTGCTTGGACCCCCCTGAAGCCCATGATTATAATGTCCCCATGAACGTGTACCCTGTGTGTCAGTATGAGAGCTACCCACACCTTGAACGCTAGAACCCACTCCAGACCGTTACTCAACGGAGTGCCCCCCCTAAACCCTAAACCCTAAGCCTTAAACCCTAAACCGGCTGCGGCTCATTTGTCCACAGACCATCTGCGCAAGCCCCCAACTGCAAAGTCCTAAGCCTTTCAGACTTATACACCCTCTAAACTCTTTCAATTTCACAGCCATGAGCATGAATCCCACAGCTTGTAAGGTTTTGGATGTGTTTGCCGCGCGTGTGTGGTAAATTCTCTTTCGGGTTTGGAGGCTTTAGGGTTTAAAGGTGTAGAGTTTGACAGTTACGGTAATCAGCTTAGACCTATAGTGGAAATACTACGTTGAATGGTTCCTCCTTGGAGTTCTACTGAGTTCTACCACAGAAGAAATCCTAAGCTAACAGGAGATTAGACATAGATTCATTTTAGATCCGGGAAGCGCAGAACTGGCAGAAGAAGTTCAAGATAGCACCCATGCGGCTCCACCACTAGACTGCAATTCCAACTCCCAAATAAAATATTCAACCACCCCGCATGTTGAACATTTCCATTATGGTATGAGACAATACGTCCGGGGCTTTTAGTGGGGGACTGGGCGCTTTAATAGTACGGAGGGGATTGAAGACCTAGGTCAGAGATCCTGAGCCCCAGTCATAGCTGGAACATGTTGGATTATGCAGGAGGCTACACCTAATCCCAACCTGTAAACGCTCATCGTCATAGAACTGCCATGCCCCCCCGCCCCCAAGAGGCATTCCCCTAACCAGGATGAGTCTTAATACGCCCTAATAGTCCGAAACCATCTCTTGTACGTCCCCTTAGTTTGTAGGGCCCCATACATTGTTGAGGGGGCCCAAGGCCCTGAAGCCTGAACCCTATGACATGTGCGGCTGAGGTCTGTGCAGCTCCCAATGATCCGGCCCAAAATGTCTTTCCTCGGATGGAGTGTGACCGGATCGTGGCTACTATCCTAAACCCTTACGTTTGTTCCTTGAGCTAGGGCGGAGAGTGTGTGTTATACGCAGCTATGCCTTCATAATACCTTCTACTGCATTATCGTCACCGTCCTCATAGCGTGAACTACTGTACCTAGACCCCCATACCCTACCCGTTTTCTTGGGTACCCAGCTTTATGACTAATATCTTCTGTGTCAAAATCGGGTACCCCTAACAAAGGGGTAGGGTATAGGGGTCTAAGTAGAACGCTCAGCGCGGGACCTGAATGGAGAGGGCCTTCTCAAGGAGTTCCTTCTGATGGTCAACATTGCCCAAGTCACCGTAGGCATTGCCGAGGCTAACCTTGGGTTTCAGGGTTTAAGGTTTAGGGTTTACTAGGGTAGGTTTGCGGCCTCACAAGACTAAATTTCTGGGTTTTGCAAGGAGTATACAGGGATTAAGGGTAACAGAAATTCAAAATTATGTTCAAACCCCTTGTATTTAGGGGTTAGGGATTAGGTAAGGGCTGGGGTTTGACATTTGCAGTGTTTTGGTTGGAGTTGAGGATTCGGAGTCTGTGACTTCTATTCTAGGATTTAGAGGTTGGAGATCTGTAGGCTCTTGGCTAGGATTTAAATTTAGGAGTTTGGGAATGTCAGGAGTTTAGGAACTCCAGAAAGAACTCCGGGGACATTAGAGGCTTGGCCATCAAAGTGTCTATATAGGAACCTCTTCGGGCCTCAGGTATACACTATATCCTAAGCCCGAAGCCCTAAACCCTATACTATACGGGTACATAACGATCCTGGAAGATCTTCAGGGGCGACAGGGTAGACCGAGGTTTCGCGCAAGCAACCACAAATACCTGACCCAAAGGGTAACTATACTCCAGGGGCCTAAATAATTACCAATATCATGTTGAGGTCCATTTGAGGTACCATAGACCATAATCATTTAAGGAATATGGAACCGTAATACTGATAAATATTCAGGCCCCTATATTACCTGTAGAGTAGGAGAGGCTTGGGTTGAGGGTTCAGGGTTTCGGGTTAGGGAAAGCTTGGGGCCCAAAAGAATCCTATTTAGATGCCTTGGGCCTAAGCCTATGCTATGTAGCTACACAAACTCTCGCATATCGCCAACTCGAATAGGGTCTCCGTTTGTGCTTAAAGTAGGTTTCCAAAACATCTCCTTGCCACACTCCCACACCCCGAGTATTACCTGTGCTATAGGATTCTCACAGTTAAGGCTTGCTGTCAAAAAGATACAACTGCAACACATGGAGTCTCCGTGTATGTTTCCGGTAGGGTTCAAAAAGTTTAAGCCTGACGTCCGCATGACGTGATGGCTACAGAGCGGGGCTTCGACACTTTAGGCTTGCTGTCAAATAATGATATGGTCCCATCAGGTTCCTGAGATTTGGGGCTGCAGCACGAAGCTTGTGCTTGCTGCAGATGGAGTCTACAATTACGTTTCTGGTACATTTCAAGGTGCCCCGCTGTTAATAAGAGATTAATACGAATAGTACTAATAATATATGTTGAACTTTTTTGCATAGTCATAATGCTGCAAATACTAAAATCATAGCAATAGTCATAACCCTAAACCCAACAACCCAAAAGCAGCACACGACTTGCAGGCCAGGGACAAGAGCTTTGGCAACCTCTGCATGCTCAGCGCCAAACTCACGCTGCCTGCCAGGTAGAAAATGCAAAGATCTATGCAGGGTTTAGGGCTTTGGGTGTAGGGCTGAGGGGTTCCCTAAACCCGAAACCTAAACCCCCACAGCCTAAACCCTAAACCCCAAGGAGCCCTTATTGGGTGTCATGTACGGCGTGTCTGATGACCACAAGGGCGAAGGAGGGTCTAGGTCTAAGGATATATCTTTTTGAGCTAGTGAGACCGTCTTGGCATCTTGTGCAATACAGACAACGTAGGTTCTTGTTGGGGTATAGGGGAGGAAGATAGCTTTGAGAAATGTACTGCGTAGCACAGGTCATGGTGGGTAAGACAAGGTTCTCCTTGCTCTCCCTTCTAGTTTAGCCTAAACCCTAGAGGTTAGGATGGGGGCAAGCACGGTACCTCCATTCTAGGGAACCTACCTGCTGTCCAGAGAACCAGAAAACAAGTCCTTGCATTTGGCCCTCCCCAAACCCAAAACCCCATGATAGGGTTTAGGGTCTAGGGTTTGGGGTCATCCCAACCCTCTTCAAATTCTATCAACATTTTCTTGAGCTCTTTTGTTGCCCTCAAGCCCAAGCGCTCAGGCATCGCACGTCACCCGCTGGATGAGGGTTCAGGTTGAGGGTGTACGGTCTAGACCCGCACCCGCTCATAAGAGAAAACTTATTTTGGGTATACAATATAAGGCTGATCGGGATAATCTCGTAAAATATGGGTATGATGTAATCACCGCCTGCCCCGCATATGAAACCCTAAGCTCTGAACGGCTAACCCTGAACTTCAATCCTGAACCCTAAACCCCTAAACCCTGCTCTCCATCTGCCATGGAAGCCTCCTTGAAGTTAATCTCTGCTGGTTGTGAGCATTATAATACGGAAAGGTACAACTAATTTTGAAAACAGCCCTGGCGTTAAAACTCCCTGTACCCTAAAGCCTAGATCCCTACACCCCAAAACCCCTTGGCCCTTTTGACCTTCATGCCCAAATCTCTACATGGTGGATCCCTGAACCCCAAAACCCTCAGCCTTAAATCCCTAAACCCAAACCTTTACATCCCTTAACTACAAATCCCTAAACCCTACTAAACCCTAAACCCTGAGCCTAAGCCCTATAAACCCTAGACCCTAAACCCGAAACCCTAGACCCTATCTACCCCCTAAGCCTCCTATCTACCCCCTAAGCCATGAATGTCGTGCTGAGGCCGCCACTTGATTTTCAGGGCGCGCTCGAGCAGGTCGCGCTTGGCCTGTCGGTCACTTGCTCCAGGGTTCGCTAGGGTTTAGGGCTTACTAGGGTTTAGGGTTTAGGGTTTGGGGCTTAGGGTTTGGGGTTTAGGGATTCAGGGGTTTAGGGTTGAGGGCCCTAGGGTTCATTTGGGTTTAGGGTCATAAGGGGGTTTAGGGCCTTATCTAAGTACAAGGTTTGAGGTACTTGGAATTGACAATGTTCTTCTTGAATTCAAGATACCCTAAAGTCCTATCCTAATCAGATGGGCCCCTAGAGTAGCGCTTAATCTCCTCCCCAAAGCCCCCCACCGTCCCCAATGATAAATATTCCCCCTAACAAGCCCTAAGCCCTAAACCCGATAGAGTAGCACTATGCTTCGCAGGGTTATTAGGTGGGGTGGCGCTATTCCTAGGAGCAGGGAAACAAAGCCCTGCAATCCTGCAAGCCTTATATGAGCCATCGTTAAAAAACTGTAGACTCTCTGAAATCAAGTTTAGGGTTTAGGGTGCCTTGTGGCTCCATGTACCTATAGCTGTATGGGTTTTACTTATCAATTACGGGCTAATTACTACTGAGCTGTATGTAAATGGAGTCACGGGAGGACCGTCTGAAATACCCGCCGTAGGCTGTACGCCCCCCGAAAATGGGCACATATGGAGGCTGGAATCATTGTGTTCGGGAGGTCTAGGAAGGACAGCCGCCTTCACAGGGTGACTGTTGGAGCTCCAAGGGCCTTTCGTTTTAAGGGTTTAGGGTTACTGGCATAACTATCATTACCCCCGTTATCACTATTACTACCATTATACTTTTTCACAATGTTATAGCCGAAAGCTTCGAGCCACAGACTTCAAACTCATAAACATCCATGCAATCAGCATATAATCGGGATCCACTGGGTTTGATGACCCTGTTCAGCATCTTCTTAAGAAGCCTTAACTCAAATCCAAAAAGCTTCTGCTCTGAAACCGCAAAACCCCTATCCATAAAACGAGAGCCTTATATCTTGACAAACTGCATGTTTCATGATACTTCCTGAAATATCCTGACCTGTTGTATGGAAGAAACTCCATTTCATGAACTTCAAACTCTCCTTCCCCAACACACGGCCAGCCCCGGTTTATTTACCTTGGAACTTGGACCCTTCTCAGAGACCCATACACATACGTAAGAGGATCCGAATTCACATATTGCAGGGGACCCTGACAAGCGACCAAAGATGCGAACACAACACCATGTCCCAGGACTCTCGGTAAACACAAAAAAGGGTGCTACGCGGCGCTACATCTAATTGCAATTGTAAAAGATATAATTGCAAAGTACTCACTATTGGAGCGTGGCGGGGGGGGGGGGAGGTTCAGGCGACAAAAGCCCTGAACCATCAACCCCCAAACCCTAAAGCCCCAAACTCCTAAACCCTAAATCAACCCCTAATCCCTTAAACCCTACATCCTAAAATTCGTTTCCCCACCCAGAGGTCCGTGCCTTGACATCACCCAGGCAGCCATAAACGTTGCCTGCAAGATATTGGAGAAGATAAAAGCCTCAAACCAAAAGCTCCTTAGGGTTTAAGTTTAAGGTTTAGGGTTTACCAAAGGGTATTCCTAAACCCTAAACCCTATGCGGCTATAACTGCTGATCTGCAGAGGTACCAACCCCCCTACTAACAATGACTTAGAGCCCAAGTGCGGCGTAGGGTTTACTGTTGCAGTACTTAAGCCGTTCCGGAAAAATCACCACTCACACAGATCCTGCAACAGATGCCGCAGCTGGATGGTTCTCCAATCGAATTCATGTCCGTAGATCCTAACCCCTAAAACCCTAAACCTCAAACCCTAACACCTGAACCCTTTGATGGTTGCATGACTAGCATCCTCCCAGGTATGGGTTACAGTTGAAGAACAAAAGTCAAGAACAAACCGGTTTCGTTGTTGAGTTTAGTGTTTAGGGAAGTGTTACTTCGAAGTATGAATTGTGTTGTCCTTATGCGCCATTTGATATGGGAGTTGTCGAAGTTACCCTTTCGTGTACCCTAAGAAGTAGAGGCCGCACCATACTAGCGACATAAGAAGCGGAGCACTGTTTGACAATCTACCAACTGCTACTTCAAAATCTCTATGAACTCTTGTGCAAAGACAGCTCGGTTTCCATTTCACGTTCCATGGTCTTTTCCATGTGATTCTCCATTATTGGTGTGTGTGTGTGTGTGTGCGTAAACCTTAGACCCCAAGCCCTCTGTATCCCTGTATGATATACCTCCTGAGCAACTCCTATAAACCGCTCAAAATGAAACAGTGAACTGGGTTGCTGCCAAGGAACCTGAAGGAAATTGTTCTGAGAACGTTCCGTCGTGCTGAAAGCGCGCGCCGTCAGCCACGCGAGCCTCATTTACGCGGCAGGCGCAGTGTTTTTGTCTTGCGGACGCAGCAATATAGTGCGGACAAAACAGGTCGTTTTTCCGCGGACTACTGGCAGGCGCAGGGGATCGTGATTTCCTGCAAAAAATGCTGTTTTTTGAGCGATTTTCAAGATTGCGCGAAGATGCGAAATGGCCGAAACACTGGCCTGCGTGGGTTGTTCTGGACTTGTGCGCAGAAGGCGATGTTCGTCGTTTTTTCGGGGCGCGCGTTGGCAGGAAGGGTTTCCGGGCGCAAAAGGAAGCGCGCGCAGAGGAAAGTGCGAGTGTGCCGCGTACTGCAAATACCAGTATTTTGTGCGCATGCGGAGGCTCCCGGAAAAATCTGCAGGTACGTGCATTGCGCGAAATGCTGCGTGGGCCAGTGATTTTTGGCGTTGGGCACGCGCGCGTCCCTGTGGCACGCATGGCTGGCAGGCGGCACGTTAGCAGCTAGGACGCCGTGGGGAGCCTAGTGTAGTCTACGGAAAAGAACAAGAGTTAGGCTAAGACGACTTCTAACCCGGAGACTTTCTGCTGTCAGAAAAGCCACGCAGCATCCTTGTCCAGCACGGCAAAGTCAGCAGGGCTGCAGCCCAGCAGCTCAGCACGGTGCTGTCTGTAACAGGCCATTGCTTGCAAGACCGTGGACAGTCCTGGCTAATTAGCCAAAAGCCTCTTGGAGGCCAGCATGTCCACGTGCTTGGTGCGAGGGGCGTTCCTTCCTAGTTTATTTGGTCTTCGAAGCAAGTTCTTTGCTGTTTTTACAGCCGCTTCTGCTTGATTGTCTCCGGCCACAAGCTTAGCTTTTTTCCCCTTGGGGGAGATGACGGCCGCTGGCTTGTCTCCCTGAGCTGCTTTTCGCAGCACTCGTCGTTGCGAAGCAGTCATCTTGGACAGTGTAAGGCTCTTGGTGGGCGTAAACTCGTCCAGGTTGTGTCTGGCCGTCGCCCTCGGAATTTGCTTGGCTCGCCATGCGGCGGTGAGTCCCAAGCCAGCATCGCTGCACGCGATGACACTGCCTGCCACAACGTGCTTGGAAACCAAAGGATCAATTCAGCACGCGTCTCCGTGCCTGGTGTCACATAAGCCGCTGTCAAAGGGGCTTAAGAAGATATTAGCAAGACCCAGTAGAGGAAAATAAGGCACCCTTGTATGAGTATAGCTTAAGGAATGTCAGAAAAAATGGGGCGGCTTTCTGGGATAGCAAGGGACGCACACACGATGTAAGGTAGTAAAAAACATTAACGGGGCTGCAGAGCTAGGCCTCCCGGAGCTCCTTTGCGCGTCTGCTTGTTCTTCAGTGGCAGCAACAGCGTCTGCTTGGACTTACGACCAGTGATGACTAGAAGTCGCCCAGTCTGAGTTTGTTTTTTCTTCGGGCCCTGCTTGAGGTACTTCTTCGCCGTCCCGCCATGGCGCTTGCCCGAAGTCTGTCCGCTCCACGTCTGTGCAAAGGCTGTCCTGTTCACACCAGAGGAAGCACCGTCAGCCTTAGGCTGAAAAATTCAAGGGAACATCCCTAAACCCCAAACCCTAAACTTTAAGCAAAGATGGTAGAGCGGAAGTTTCAGACATGCCACCTCCACCATCTCGTCTCGCAAGACCACTTTTTGCTGATCCAAGACCTCGTGAAAAGCCAAGCAGAGGTGCGCAGTCTGATGCCAGGCGTCGTACGTGACCTCTCGGTTGACACCATCTTGAGGGCTGAGAATCTGCTGCAGTGTGTCCTGCGGTGTTCTAACACCACAAAGAAAGCAGAAGCGCAGAAACTGCGCGAACTGCGGCTTGTAGCCTCGGTTCGCACCCTTCCAGAAAACGCTCCAAGCCAAAGAGGAATGCTTCAGCTGCTTGAAGTGACGTCGTTTCTCACGCGGGCACTCGCAGCATCGGAGTGTGTCCGAGGACTGTGTCCCTGACGAGGAACTGGAAGCCACACTCATGTGAGCCCCGCATTCCCAGCACTTAGTCCTGCGAAAGTCTTTGCAAAGAACCCCAGCGCGAACAAGCAAGGCTCGTGCTTTGGCGTCTGACATCTTGACCAGGTCGGCGTAGCTGTAGTCCTGCACAAGCCTGCGCAAGCGCGGGCTTGCCTGGCACGGACTTTGGGTGGCCTGGATGCCTTCCGCAAGATGTGTCCGGTTGACCTTGCGCGAGGCTTTCTTGTCATTTTTCACTTTGTTCAGCTTCTTTGTCTCAGGAGCCCCAAACTTGGAGCTGCGCAACTTCGGCATGGCGCCTGGAGGATTTCTACGGGGTTACGGACCCAAACACCACATAAACATCTAGAAACGCTTGAAAGATAGTATATTGGCCATGCTAACATACCCGGGTGGACAGTGAGCAAGAAGACTGCAAGAGTACGCAAGCGCAACAACCTCAGCATGAAAGGACGCGGAAGAGCTGCTAGGAAAACATGCTGCAGTTCCTGTCGTCAAGCTTGCAGTCGTCAGTACCTCCTTTTTCACGGCCAGCACCCTTCACCCCAGGGGTCTCTCTCGTCCAGCCCTTTGCAACCTAGCTCGAAGACTAGAGTGTAAATCCCTCAGGGACTTAGGGAACCAGCAACCTCCTCAGCAGTGGCCACGCTTCGGTGCCAGCACAGTCTCGTGCCTCTTGTATCATGTCTACGAAAAAAGAGGGAGCAAGCCTTGAGGCCATAACCTCCTTTGGGGCCAGACAAGCCGATCCAAGGTCTGCGCCTGCGCGGTGTTCCGTGCTCGGGACAACTGCCGTACTTGTGAGGCTTCTTGCGGCCCTGTGAGACTCGCTGCAGCACTCGCCAGGAAAACGTGTTCAAGACAGGCTTGATGTTCCGTTGGTCGAATGCTTCCGCATGCGCAGCACAAGATCTAGCTCTGCCTCCTTTTGCGCCCAAAAATTGAGCGCATCCCTCTCGAGGACGCGTTCCACGGGATCCTCCGAGAAGTCCTGGAAGTGCCGAGAAAATGTTACTACTTGGGCCACAAGAAAGAAAAAAGGAAAGCTCCGAAAATGCATCCTCCAGACTGGTTTCTGGCACGTACCGAAGCCACAGCTGGTCGGCCTGCCGACAAGTTTTCACATGAGGCCGGCTAACCACTTCTTTCCCAAACATAGAACATGCCGACAGCCTGCTCTGTCTGCTGCGGCATGCTGTCGTCGTCGTCAGCAACATCAGACAGAGAATCCTGCCCGGTCTTGTCCTATTAAAAAAATGGTCGGCACCCCTCCAAAACCCTCAAAAGATATCCCGGAAAGACAACCCAACCCCATAACAGCAAGTTTAGAGGGAACCCCGGGGCAAAACCTTAAAGGAAACCGTATAGGTAAGCTTATAAAGCAACCCTACCCACAAACGTATAAGAACCTTAAGGGGAAAACCCCACCCAAGCAGCCGCGTCTCCTCGGACTCGTCAAGACTCTCAGACCGGGGCGAGAACAGTCTGCGGAGGGTTACAGCTTCCAACCCGACAAAACCGGAGGAGGGGTGCCGACCAGCCCACATAAGACAGAAAATTCGTGCTTGCAAAATGCGCTCTGGTAATAACATGTATATAAAAGATGAACGGAATTCTGGTTTGGGCATGGATGCTCTGGTGACCGTACTCACTAAAAGACGAACGGAATTATGGTCTGGGCAATGGATGCTCTGGTGACCGTACTCACTAAAAGACGAACGGAAATATGGTTTGGGCAATGGATGCTCTGGTGACCGTACTCACTAAAAGACGAACGGAATTATGCTTTGGGCATGGATGCTCTGGTGACCGCAGTCACTAAAAGACGAACGGAATTATGCTTTGGGCATGGAGGCTCTGGGGACCGTACTCACTAAAAGACGAACGGAATTATGGTTTGGGCATGGATGCTCTGATTCTCTGCAACGCAGGCAAAACGCCCTGGCTGCGTCGCCTCCACTGGCTGCGTTGCCAGATCCACACAGGCGGTGCCAGGTCGAAGGCGAGCGCCCCACATGGCGGCAAAGGTCGCACCTGCACGAGCTCCGGGCCGAGCTGCTGCGAGGTCCGAAAATCAGCACAGGCACGAGACCTGAAAAAAGTGCAGTGATTCAGCCCCATAAAAAGTCCCAATGTTCCAGAACTACTGCGTTTCACAGCACTTTCGGGCCTTTGATGACAACACGCAAAAAAGGCGCGTTTACAGCTCGATGGGAGGAATAACAAGGACGCCTCTTTTGTATACTGTATACCCATATGAGGGTAACTCACTTTAAGTTCCTTGACGGCAACCCTAAACCCTAAATAGTAGTTTCTAATTGTCCATTATCCCTATATAGCCCCTATATTAAGTAACTTCATGCAAGTGGTTCTGAACTTAGGTCCTGCCAGGCCCAGACGCAGCCGCTTCTTTTCACGGGATCACGGAGTTACTTGATATCCGGGTTATATAGGGGCTATATTGGGGCTTTATCAGGATAATGGCAAATAACACGGAAACTTCTATTTAGGGTTTAGGGTTGAGGTGGAAGATCTTGTACTGGGTGACCTGGTGTGTACCAGGACCAGCCTCGTACCCTTTACTGGTGGTGTATGGTCCCGCATGTAGGGCAGATAGAGGATAGATGGAGGGTCTAGGTATATCAGTGTGTCTGCGTTTTAGAGTTTAGGGCGTGGGATTGCTGGCTTGGAGAGTTGGGATGCAGAGCTACTCATGCACTGAGACTAGGATTTACAGGAGAGAATGTAGAGGCTCTCCAAGAGTACAAACCTAAATACTAATTAGGGCTGAAGGGAAAATGCCTTAGATACCTTCTCCTGCAGCTAACCTCGCTTGAGAATCTCCGAACACAAAATCAATTTCATTGTCAGATCTAGGTTCCCCAGCGCTTAGAGTGTATGGGGACCCCGCAATAAAAAGGAAAATGGGTACTACTGGGGTGCCTAGAGATACCCCCGCCTAAGTTCAGCAGCGTGTTGGCCACGGCGCGATGATCGCGGCCTTGTCGCTGGGATGTGTTTAACAGGAAGTCGCTGCCTCCAAAGTCCATGTATGGCAGTTCCTTCTTTAAGAGGTAGTCAACAATCCTACCCCAGGTGCATCTGCACGCCAACCCTACCTACAAACCCAAGACTCTGAACCCTAAGCCGTGTGGCTCAACATGTTTTCGTAGCTCGGCATTCTGGGCTCCAAGCACGCTCGCGGCCACAAAGCTTGAACCGTAAATAGTGAATTCCAACTCGCCCCAAACCCACCCAAAGGGATCCAACCCCACCCGGAGGGATCCGAGCCCTAGAGCTCTTGGATATTACCTACATTGGGCTACTTGGATGCTTAGGGCACACCTCAATCTCGAAGTCAAAAGATCCAGCCACCTTGGATCCTAGTCCAAACCTTCTGGGATGCAGAATACACGATTTAGGGTCTACCTGGACCCCAGAAGTATGTAGAATAATGGCCTTTTGGGCTATTCTTAGGGGTTGTGGGCAATAATTCCACTTACTTTGGGGATCCAGGTAGGGTTTAGGGTATGCATGGCCGCTTCTCCGCAAATGAATACTGTTTCTGTAAGCGAGGTACGGATGTCCATCTTTGTGTTCCTGCGGTTCCTCTTGTAACTTGGGTCCCCAACTTAGCTTACCACGATCTACAGGAAAAGTCATCTTTCCAAACCCTAAACCCTAAACCCTGAACCCAGACAACCCCAAGCTCCCAACCCCCAACCCTAAGGTCCCCGCAGCAAAAGCTAGAGACCCCAAGTCCGGGCAGGGACGGTTTATTTTTTAGGGTTTAGGGTTTAGGGTTTACGGTTTAGGGTTTAGGGACTGAATAGGGAAAGATTGCTCAGCGTGGTAGGGCCTGGGGTCTAGAAACTTCAAATCTAGAAAATCCCGATGTATTTAGTTGCCTTGGGCATGTTGGATACCTGAATCTGGGAGCCTCCACATAAGGTAAGGCAAATATCGACCACAAACCAAAGTAATCCTTAGCATGCCCTAAACCCTAAACCCTAAAGGAATTGCTTGGCTAGACCATGCGGAAAATCTGATCCAGCAAAGGAGGCCTCATGAAATCTTTCAGCAAATCCCGGCTATCCATTTCCCGGGTCCCGGCTGAACCCCAAACCGAACAGGCAAACACAAGAAGCCCTGACTCCTAAACCCAGCACCCCCTAAACTCCTGAAGCAACATAAAATCTACATAACCCCTAAACTCCTGAAGCAATATAATATCTACATAAACCCCTAAACTCCTGAAGCAATAAAGCTACACCCCTACATTATGGGATCCTCTACTGGCGACCCTATAAACCCTACATGGTAGTTTCCAATTTCTTTTTCATTATCCCAATATGATCCCAATGTAACCCTAATATTACCCTAATATTACCCCAATGTTACCCCCAATAACCCAAAGCCCTACAGCCGCCCTCACTCCCCCTTCTCAGGAACCTAATTCAGAATTACGTAGATCTGTTTTTGGGAGGAGCAGTACGGGTTGGGGTGTGGACTTAAAATCCCATATAACTTAAGCCAAAAAAGCCCTAAACCCCAAACCTGGCCCAAAGTCTAGCCTGTGCCGAAAAAACCACTGGAGATTTATCCTAGTCCCTAGACCCAAACATTAGCCTGTACCCATAACCCTGAGGGTACAAGTACCTAATAATCATATACTTACCCAAGACCTGTACTACAATTACCATTACCAAAACCCTAAGTACCCAATTGTAGGGTACATGGACCTTAAACCCTAAACCCTAAATCCCTAAACCCTATATACCCCTATATACCCCTATATATCCCTCTTTAAAGGGACCTAATTATTGGGACCCATAAGAAGTTGAGAGTTGGGCCATACTCTTGCTCGTTGATCTTCAAAGCTCGCTCCAGAAGGTCACGCTGGCCCATTAGGGTTTGAGGGTTTCGGGTTTAGGGTTCATGGGTTTAGGCTTTAGGGGTTTCAGGGTTGAGGGCTGAGAATAGGGCTTAGGGTTTGGGATTTCAAGTTTTCGGGTGAGATTTTGGTGTTTGGGAATTACAAGGGAAGGTTTACAGTGGTTTTAGGAATTTGCGGTTTGGGGGTTCATGGTGTGGGATTGCATAGGGTTTAGGGGGTTACGGTTACGCATTCAGGTGTAAGGTTTAGGGATTGGTAAAGAGGCATCAACACTGCAGGGTTTCCGTTTGGAATCTGGTGCAGGGGAGTTCAGTGTCAAGAGTCTATGCGTCCTCCCTGGGTGTCTTTAGGGCGTATAGAAGAGTGCTTATGCCACGAGACGTATGCATGCTACCTACCAACCTACCAACCTACCAACCTACCAACCTACCAACCTACCAACCTACCAACCTACCAACCTACCTGCCTACCTACATACATACATACATACATACATACATGCACATGCCGATGTGTGTATACAGATATGTACATATAATGCAGAGGCAGCCAACATGCTACATGTTCAGTTCTGTACCCGCATGTTGCAACAGCTAGTACAGCTTTGGTCAAGCACCTGGCGTGCGGCGTAAAGGTCAATAGGCCGCGTCAATTAGTGCAACGTAGGTAACGGGGCCTGAATCAGTCGCAAATGTCGGCTTAGGAGTATAGGAACTTACGACAACTTCATACAGTCTATCAAGGAATACGATCCGAAAGCAAGACTCTATGTTACACCATCCCTGGTGTTTGCCTTCAAGGACTAAACTCAAGTCCGCTGCAAAAAGTCACATGTTTTCGGGAAGTGGAAGTTTCATCATGTTAGGACTGAACCCTCAGTCGCTAAGTTGCACTTGAAGGGGATGGGTAGCATGGCCCTTCTGT
Source organism: Symbiodinium pilosum (assembly GCA_905231905.1). Classification (NCBI taxonomy): domain Eukaryota; class Dinophyceae; order Suessiales; family Symbiodiniaceae; genus Symbiodinium; species Symbiodinium pilosum. The sequence goes on from CAJNIZ010020779.1 coordinate 96,381, forward strand.
TGAAAGACTGCTTCACTGCTACCAAGAACAAGTGCGCTAGTTTGGAACACGGACTTGAGAAAAACAGGCATGGCAAATTCTCAAAACCGTACGTTCATGTCTGACCTCTTCTTCATCTGAAATTATGCATGGTCAGTGCATCCTTGGCCAAAACTTGTACTGCTGTTCTTTTGCGTATGTCGTAGTTACTATTACTACTATGATTACTCTGACTAAAACTACACTTACTGTTACCATTACTCTTACTTCTTACGTTACCATCAGAATCCCTGCAGCTATTACAACTTGAGACATCTATCACCCGAAAACTTGAACCTCAAAAGCCAGATCCAACCCAGATGCCTACTTGAGGGAGAGGGTAACTTAGTGAAATCATAGCCCGAGTTCTTCCCATTTTAAGTGCTCACGAAGTTCCCCTAACCCTCCAAGCGGCCGACACATCCTAAACCTTAAATCCCAAAATGCCAAATCCTAATCCCTCTCCCGCTAAGTAAACCCCACTCCAAATCCCTAAGCCCACAAACCCTGAAACCGAAATCCCTCAACCCAAAGAAGCCCCCTACACCCTGAAACCCTCAACCCTCCACCGTGAATCCCTAAACCCCAAAGCCCCAAGCCCCTAAACCCTGAAACCCTAAACCAACCCACAAAACCTTACATGGTCGGCCGTTGGAGCCCTCATGAAAATATTTGTATATACGGTCCTTATGGAACCAGTGAGGGAAAAACAAACATCCCCAAGGCCAACCCAGCTTAAACCAAAAGTCCTAAGCCAAACCCCAAACCCTAACCCCAAAACCCTGAAACCCAAACCCCAAGCCCTAAACCCTAAACCCTAAACCCTAAACCAAACCCCAAAACCCCAAACCCTAAACCCAAAAACCCAAACTCTAAACCCCAAACCCCAAACCTAAACCCCAAACCCTAAGACCCAAACCCTAACCCCCAACCCCTAAACCCTAAATAAAAGTCCCAGCTTTGGCCTGTCGCTTGACATCTCCCAGAGCGCCGTAGGCCAGACTCAAGTTCACCAAGCTGGCCGAGACCTCCGTTGTTATGTTTAAGGTTTAGGGTTTAGAGGGGTTTAGGGTTTAGGGGTTTAGGGTCTTGGGTTTTAGGGTTTTGGGGTTTAATTCTAGGGTGTGGGGTTTAGGCTTTAGAGGTCAGGGTGTAGAGTTCGGGGATCAGTTCCAGTATTAATCCAGAATCAGTGTAGGAAAAGAAGAGATTTGGGTGGTTGTCAGAATTATGGTCCCTTTTTGGATCCCTATTAATACGGCACCCTAATATTTAGGGTACCCAAAAAGGGACCATAATTTTGATAACCACCCATTTGGGTTCCGGGGTCAACGATACATCTTGGGTCTCGTTCCCAAAGCCGGGAGGCCTGGACTGCTTTCCCTTTTTTCCAGTTCAAGTCTTAAGCCCTGATCCCGAAGACCCCCAACAGCCTCTCAACCATATGGGTGGTTGTCAAAATAATGGTCCCTTTTTGGGTACCCCAAATATTAGGTGCCGTATTATAATAGGGAACCAAAGAGGGGCCATAATTTTGACAACCACCCATATCTACCCTATACCCCATACATCCCTTTTTGATCCATTATTACCCCTACATCCTCGTTAAAGGGACCCTAAACCCTAAACCCTAAACCCTAAGAAGAAAACCCTGGCGAAGGTTCTGCAGCCAATTCCGACCCTGCAGTGGCTCGGGGCCCACCTGGTGTATCGAAGTCGAGGCTCGGGTTTAGGGTTTAGGGTTTAGGGTTTAGTGTCCAGGTGCCCAAGTGGGAGTTTCCTTAAATAGGGGACCCCAATATAGACCCCAACATACCATAGTCCTTATTATTGGGACCCTTAAAATGGTACCCCTAATTCTGGGAACCCCCAAAGTAGTAACATGTTTCCCTTTTTTTTTTTTTTTTATTATTTCGGGGTCTCCCTATCAAAGCTGATAGTAGGAAAAAGGGTACCCTTATTATCAAGGGGTTGCTTGGGAACCTAGGTGTAGGGTTGCGGGGATAAGATTTTGATATCCTTTTCAAGGGGATAGGTAGGGCTGTATGAGTTCAGAGTTTTACAGCATGGGGTTAAGACGGGGTCGGAATTTGGGATTAGGGTTTGGGGGTTCAAGGTTTACTTGCTTTGGTTTCTTCTGAAACTCCAGATTTGGAGTCTTTGTGCTGTGACGATTGTTTTGGGGGCTGCTTGATTTAGCAGACGAGCTAGCCAGTTCACTCAGGGCCCTACCCTAATTCCTAAACCCCATAGCTGCATTGTAGCGTGGCAATTGGAGGCACAGGACCAGTACCGCAAGTCCTTCTTCGTAAGCTAGCCATAACCCAAAACCCTGCACCCTCAACCCTGAACCCTAATCCTAAACCCTTCATCCCTAAGTGCGACTTCCAAGTCCTAATCTCTGCCCCCCCCAAGCTCCAATGTCTAAGGTCTACTCTGCGCATTAACATTGGGGGTGTGGGGGCGGTGTTTTGTATTGGGCTTTATGTGAGTAACCATACAGTAGGAAGGGGAAGAAGTGGAGGAATAGATCCTTATAGTAGCCCCTGTATTCTTTTCAACCCATCATACCCTAAACCCTGAACCCTAAGCCCTAAAACCGTAAAACCCTAAGCCCTAAACCCTGAACCCTAAACCCTAAACCCTGAACCCTGAACCTTATTGTAGCTTCCACATTTTCCTCCATGTCCTCCCCTCAGCCCTGACCACTTTAGTAGCTTCCATGGTCTTTTCCAGTCCGTGAACCCTGAAGGGTTTAGGGCTTAGGGTTTAGGGGGAACCCCACTCACTAAATCTTATACCCTAAACCCTAGACTTATACATCTCTACAACCCCCGTGATAAAAGAGACCCAGTTAGAGGTAGTTAGTAAATGCTGGATACTGGACACATGCATAACAGTTGGATAATAGGCATAATCTGATTATATAGACTGTTCATGGGTGGGGGCAGGCTTCAATATCTACATAGTTCTTTAGGTTCAGGTGAAAGCTAGTAGTCCTAAGCCTTATAACCTAACTAAACCCCAACTGGCTATGTAGGTCCTAGACCCTAAGCCCTAACTAAACCTTCGCCGGCTACATGGTAGGCTGTTAATTGGCGGGGGTAGGATTCAAAGTAAATGCCATTAAACCCTAAAACCTAAACCCTAAACCTCCCAAGAAGGAGGGGCAATGCATAGCCACCGCGGAGATTACCCTGCTGGGAGTCAGGCCACTGAGGGTTCAAACAATTTATTGTTTGAGGGTTTATAGTCCCCCTCAAGTAGATAGAATATGGCTTTGGGTATATTACAATAAGATCCCCAGAGACCCCGTATTCTATCTACCAGAGGGGGATTATAACCCCAGTATATATCGTATGAGAATAAAGGGGGGGGTGGAGGAGTGGACATCATAAGGTATAAGGGTCTAGGCTTGAAGGTATTGGGTAAGGGCTTCCGGTTGTGTGACAGGGGTTAAACGCTTCGAGTTTAGGATTTGAGGTTTGGGGTCTGGTTTCAAGTTTGAGGCTTGAGATTCAAGATTTGAATGCTTAGGCGAGTTGAGTTGCTCAAGATAGGTCTTGCAACCTCGCAACATCCTCATATAAATGGACCCCCGATTTTTTGGCATCCTGCATATGCCTCAGGTCCCTGAGGGTATCCTATATTTTGCCATGTTTGAAGACAGACCGTTGCGCAAACATAGAGAGAGAGAGAGAGAGAGAGGCAACAAGAAAACAGCATCATCAGTGTTAACAGACCATCAGAACTGCTACGATCCCTGTTGCTAGCATGGAAGACTGATTGCCAGCACACAAGAGCACTGCTGCCATCGTTGTCCTTTGCAACCGTTCCCTTCCGCATTTGGATTCCAGACCCCTAAACTCTAAGCCCCCACTAATCCTAAACCCAAAGCCTAATACCTCTGCACAAGTTGCAAAAAAGGTAGCCCTAATTTTGGGAAACCTCCAGTTAGAAGCCTTAAGTGCCACTGCAGCTGGAAGGCACCGTTTCGCTGGTTCTCGTGCCGCTGCCGCCCAGGCAACGTTGAGGATCGTTTCTTTTATGGTTTGGGGTTTAGGGGTTAGGGTTTGGGGTTTGGGGTTCGGTTTAGGGTTTAGGGTTTAAGGTATGCATTTCGTAACAGAACCACGAAAATGTCCAGCTTTCTTCTAAGGGAAATGAGGACTAAAGTCCAGGCAGAGTCAAGGCATTGCAGTTCAGGGTTTAGGATTTAGGGATTCCTCATTGTGGACAACTCAAGTGAATGTGTCAGGAGCGATACGAGGGTTGCGAAGATGCCATGGAGGGACATGCATTTGGGCTTTTGAGTCTGTAGTGCGTCCTAGTCGGGGACTCCTCTTGGCTATCCACGCAAGTGCGATCAGTTCCTGAGAAGCGCATCTTCTACAACAGCACGAAGGAGGAACTCTCATAATTGGGCCCGCGGACTTTGTAATTGTTGTTGTGCCAAATACGATTTTCTCGAAATACCCTGTACACATTTCTTGATCTGGAGACCATGATCTCCCTATAACCCTTACATACGAGATCGATTTCATGAGGGCTTCTGGTCTTGAGACACTCAACTTCAAGGTGTTGATCCAAAACCCTAAATCGAACAACCCTAGGAATCTTTTTCGCAAGTAGGGCATGAGGTTAATCGGCACGATCCCAGGTGTAGCCCCCCCAAATGGCCCCAAGAAGCATTCCTCCTGCAAACCTTAGGTGGCCCCCCCACCCAGTAATAGTGACTGTAAGGGATAATTATGTTAGGGTTTAGGGTTTTGGGCTTAGGGGTATCTACAAGAGTATATAGGATCCTCGTATATTCCTATTATACCACTCTTACAAGGTGGGGGGTCCTCCACCTAATGCATACCCTGCTACTTACTGGTTGTTCGTAGGGAAGAAGTGAATAGAATCCCTATATGAACCATTCCCATATTCCCTACTGACAACCAGTAAGATTAGGCAAAAGCAAGTTATGGAGTTTAGGGGCTCGGATCCGGTCGTGAGTATTGCTATCCCATTTCTACCCCGGCTTGGGCTATAGTTTGGGTGCTGCCCCCACTCTTTAACAGCATAGTACGCGTATATAGAGCCCTTAATATGACCCTTATGATAGACTGTTCATGGTTGGGGGCAAGACCCAAGCTACAGTATAGTTCAGGGCGTTCGGGTTCAGGGTTCAGTCTCCAAGGTTTAGGTTGGGTTGAGGGTTTTGGGGCTTGATGTTTAGAGTTGTGTTTGTTCCCTCTATGCTAGCAGCAATCTTAAACGGCAGCTGTGGCGTTATGAAGGTTGGGGCGGGGCTTTTTATGACTCTGGTTATCCGAAAACCATGACTATCACTATTACTCTTGCGCGAGGGACAGTTGGAAGATGAGGGCTGATCCTAGGGTGTTGATGTTTCGGGTCTCGGCATTGGATTTGGGGTTGCAAGCCATAAGCCTATACCTTAGACGCGTCGCGGCGCAGCGCCACTTCTAAGAAATGCACTGCCTCTGTCCAACCCCTGTCGTCTAAACCTGGCTCTTGAAAACCTTTATAAAGCCGAAACCCTATACCTTACGCTCTTCAGGATTCAGGCTTGAGGCAAAAGTTGAAACCCTTCACCTCAACTAAACACGGTACTTATGTGTCTTTCTTGATCCCCCATGCAATACGTCACCGAATATGGAGGGTACAATGCTGACAACCCCCACGTCAACGTAGGAAAAACGCTTAGAAACTAGGCTATGAAGTCTTCCGGCCCACGCCCCTATCCCAAATCCAGCCGGCAAACCCTGCTTAGGGTCTAGGAATTGTATAGGATATAGGATTTCGGGCTTATAAGGGTTTAGAGCTTCAGGTTTAGGATTTCGGGTTTAGTGTTTGAGCTTTAGGTGGTATGGTTTAGGGTATAGGGTTTCAGGCTTGGCGTGCAGAGCTTACGGTTTGTTACCCTGACCCCTATGCGACTGGTGGTCGAAATTCTTGCGTGAACCTGCGCACCCAACCTTGAGAAGTTATGTTGGACCGTAATATACCAACGGTCGTGAACCTCTGAAATTATCGTACCATTGTGTACAAAGGGGCATGAACCTTAGGAAGAGTGGTTCCGTGCTAAACTTAGGGTCATGAACCATTATGGTGCCATAATACACTAAGGGTCGATCAGGATGTTGTCCATCAAGAGTATCGTTAGATGCCATCTTAGAGGTTGCCAAAGAAGATACGGCCCGCCGACACCTGGCAACATTTCAGAATGGTTTCTCAGTGTTTATGCCTCACAGAAAGGGTGAGGGTTTACGGTTTAGGTATGGATGGGGTGCAGGGGTTTTGATTTGGTGGAGTTCAGAGTTGAGAGTAGAGGGGCTCCCTCAGCCCTAAACCCTATAGCCTGGGGACTAGGGTGATGGCTTGGGGCTCAGGTTTTTTGGAGATCAGGGAAGAATGTATTGCGCAGTACTGTACTTTGCCTTCTACTGCAAGCTTAACGCAGGAGGCTTCCTTTCCTTTTCAGGTTGATAGAGCAGAGGCCTGAACAATTAGCAAGATCATCCCTCACAATCCCCACATATATATATATATATGGTAGAATGTGCCACCAATAACTTATTCAAAGTAGTTAAGGCCTTACAGTTTTACCCCTAAACCTCTAAACCTCAAACCGAAACTCAAAACCTTATTCGAGTTCGTTAAGGCCCTACAGTATTCGCCCCAAACCTCCACCTAAACCCTAAACCCTAGACGCCTTAAACCTTAAGTCCTCAACTTTAAACTGTGAGCTGTAGAGCGAAGCCCTCAGCGTCAAGCTGACACCCTAAGCCCTAAAACCCAGGCTCTGAAAGCACACATGAGCTATAGTCTAGCCTCCTTTAAGCGTGTTATATAGGGGTTCATACACAAGAGTATTATAGGGGTTATTAAGGGGATACTAGGAGTTCAAACTATAGCTCACATGTGGAATTGCATCCCCCACTTTTTTGGAACAGTAAATACGATGCACTACGTTTGAGATTTCTGTCAAGATGCTGTTCACAATACCCGTTTCCCGCTTTAAGCTGTTTTAACGGGGCTTAGGGTTTGGGGTTCAGGCTTTAGGCTTTAGGCTGTGTCATGCAGGCAACTTTTCTTATGTGTTCAACCACATTCAACTCAGCAAACGTATTTTTTTACCTTAGGCTTTCAGTCTCACATCCCCAAAGCTACATCCTTAGCTCTGAAACCCTGAACGTCAGAAGCGACTCAGGTAGTTTTTGGTACCCTCCGCACGCTAAACCTGAACCTACAATAAACATCCCAAGCCCTGGTCCCAAAGGCCCGCAAATCCCTAAACCTTGAACTTCATAGATATGCTCAGTAATTGAATCCTAAAACCTTGTAGAAACCTGAATAAATTGTGAAATGTTTCTCTTTGCCCATGTATACCCCTTGAAAGGGATCTCAATATCACTGACAAAACTTTACCCCCCTGTCACTAAACCCGAATCCCTAAACCCTAAACCCTGAACCCCAAACCCTAAACCCTGAACCCCAACCCCTTAAATCCTAAACCCTGAGCCCGGGACCGAAAGGCCTCAGAGCCTGAAAGGAAGGGGCGGCTCAAAAAATTCAGCACGCCCAAAAAGGGCCTCCCTGGGCCTAGAGCCTCCCAGCCCAAGGCAGCACCCTCACAAGGCTGCCAGGCCTTCTGCAGGACTTCTCTGAAGCCTTCCAGAACCTCCCAGCCTAACACGGCCTCAACCCCTCACTCCCGGGCTTCTAAGGCCTTTCAAATTTTCACGGGCGTCATATTCCTTCAAAGACCTTTCCAAGAACTGCGAGAAGGGGCCTCACCCAGCATGAAAACCTTTGACCATCCTCCAGGGGGCCTGCAAGAGGTTTGAGATCCCTTCAACAACGAAAAGACCAAATGACATGAATTTGTGTTGTTGGCCTAGATGGACCTCACTGAGTTTCGGTCTAAACCCAAAAAGCAGTAGGTTTGGGTGGCTTGGCCGCCTCACACGGCGTGGGGCGGGTGATCGTGTTAGATGACCCTCTACAGTTAGGCCATGGCAGCACCTCGCATGCAGCCATGCGCTTGAAGAGTCCTTGACACCTGATCATCACTGCCTGCACGGTAACTCACAGCAAGCCCTAAACCCTAAACCCCAAGCCCTTAAATCTGCTCAGGTGTCCTTTGGTACCTTCAATGCCCTGGTTACGAGCATCTCTTCGAGCCTGACACGCAGGGAACCCATGCCGTAGCCAAGGTGGGATAGGGTTTAGGGTTGAGGTTTATGGGTTTAGGTTTTAGGGCCTTAGGGTTTAGGGTTGTATTGGGGGTATATTGGGATAGCAGAAAAGAAAGGGAAGCTACTATTTAGGGTTCAGGGATTAGGGTTTGGGTTTAGGATCTAGGGTATAGGGTCAGCAGTCTAAGGTTTAGGGTTCAGGGTTCAGGGCATTGCGTTTGGGGTTTGGAGGTTATAAAGGGTTCCTGTAGGGGTAATGAAAACGAACATGGAAAGTATTACTTGGGAGTCTAGAGTTTGGGGTTTAGGATTTAGGAGGGCTTCTAAGGGGTTTCTCTAGGTGGAATGGAAAAGAACATGGAAAGCATGATTTAGCGTTTCGGCTCAGGGTTTGCGCTTAAGGGTTTGAAGTTAAGGATCTAGGGGCTCTGTGTTTGGGGTTTAGGAGTTTGGGGCTTCAGGGTTTGAGTTATAGGGTTTAGGCTTCGGGGCTGGGGTTCGTTGATGGACAAGATCCTGCATGACTCTACATACTTAAACACAAAGAAGTACGGAAGTTTAGTATAGATGCTGGGCATACCGGATATCAATCATGGTCTTGGGGATCAGGTTGCAGCGCGCAGGGGTTTTATTACGGACTTTCCGTTTCGGCTTAGGGTTTAGGGTTTGGGGGGGAAGCCGAATGAACACGCTAGCCCTCCGTGGTTTTCAGTTTGAGGTTTTCGCGTTATGACCTGTCTTCTACACCAGTGATCTGGTCCCTTAACGAAGGACTGTTTGGGAGGGTTTGCGCAAGGTACTTTGGCTGTAGCTTCTTCCGAGGCACCTAAACCCCTTGCCTCAAACCTGTAAACCCTGATCTGATCTCCTAACATATAAGCCCTATATTCCTTGTAGCTTCCAGTTTATTTTCCATTACCCCAATATAACCCCAATATATACCCTAATCCCTATTAATTGTCCTATAAACAGTACACCCTCCATCAAGGTTCAGGCACGGAGCCCTGCGGATCGGATTCTGCCGCAGATCCACGTCATCATTGTCCTTTCTCCCTAAATCGAGATGGGGAAGAAGCGGCATGGTAAAGCCTGTTTTGCCAGCAGTTTCATATTGTAGTCCCCAACCTTCTGCAGGCGAGGCAGGGAAGGTAAATTAAATGGGCTCCATGAAGTTGATACCATCAGTTCGTCTGTACTGGTGTTCTATTGCGAAATCTGTCGTTTGGGTGGGCGACTATTGGGAGGCAATGAAATGACTAAACCCTGATTCAGCAGGGGTTTCCCTGACTTGTGAGACGTCCGGGGTACGGCGGACAAAGGGCCCTCGAGCTAGGACTTATAGATCAGCTGTGACCCCTAAACCCGCGGAACTGACGGTCTAAACCCTAAACCCTACCTGAACCCGAACAGTATGTAAAATAATGGCCTTTCGCGCTGTTTTAAAGGATTTTGGGCTATTGTTTTGCCTACTTGTGGGGCCCAGGTAGACTCTACATACCTTAAACTAAAGCGCCTACCTAAACACGACATCCCCAAGCCAGAAGTCCTTGCCCTAACCCCAAAGTTGACTTCGGGATTCCCGCCTACTTGGATGTTTAGGGTTCAGGGTTTAGGGTTTAGGAGTTTAGGGTTCAGGGTTTAAGGGTTTAGGATTTTGGGCTTAGGGTTCAGGGTAGGTATACCCCAATTCTAGTTGGTACTTAAACCGAAAAAGCACCAAGCCTTGAACTTTAACCTTGTTTCGTAGTATGCATACCTAGATCAACAGTATCACCCGCAAGAGCCAGGAAATTCCCACGCCTCCTGCCAACTGGGCACCATGGTAGCATTGATGTGGTTTCCGGTCTTGCATATAGCTGGCAGATGTAACTTAAGGTCTCCAACAATATAGGGGGTTTTCCAAAATTGCAGGTACCTTATTGCGGGGTCCCCATCATAAAGATTATCGTATTTGGGGGTCTATATTGGGGTCCCCTGATTATGGGAAACCGGCATATGCTGTAAGGCATATAGGGCGGTGCAAGGCAGTTTCAGGGTTCATTCACAAGGGCAATCCGTTGAAGCGTAGGTCAACGAGCCCGCGCCCTGCCCACCATGCTAAACGCCAGCTCTTGCTCTGTTGACTGCACCTGAACACTCCCAAAGTAGAAAACTGTGTTCATTTTTTGAATGTTGTTAGGGCTTTTGGTCCCCTGTTTTACGTACTTTCGGGAGTCCATGTAGTAAGTAAGGTCGATTATGCTGCCAGGCATCATTCCCAGGCCCTATTAACCCTACTGCCCATGGACTTCAAAACCAAAACCAGTCTAGAACCTACCCTGCAAGCCACGGGTGGCTTTAGGTTTGGGGTTTAGGGTTTAGGGCCTGAAGTTAGGGTAGAGGTGCGTAGTGTAACTCGGCTTCGAAGCAGTTGTATACTTATAGTTTCTCTCTGTGGCCATGCTGATGGCCACCTATGAATCTCCATGGGGGTGTTTTCAACATTAGGAACCTTAAGCGTCCGCAAATCTAGGGTTGGTTTGGTAGTCAGGCTGTGCAGTCCTCCTACAGCAGGTAGAAGCTGAGAATTTCATGAGCTTAGGTCCTATCTTCCATGTGCTTGGGGACGAAGCTGTAGGGTTCAGGGTTTGGGGCCTCAACACTTCTTGATATGCCAGGACTGCTAGTCCACTATGATGTGAATTCGGAAGCGGCGTGGTCCCTTCTGGACAAGCCTCATAATGAAAGGTGTTGTTTACCTTGGTTTTGGTCTGAGTGTCCAGGCTGGCTGTCGTTGAGTGTCTACATGGGGTGTTCCTTTTATTGCTTTTCTAGTGAATCCTGCGCTATACTGGAGGAATTTGTGCAGAGGACCGTCTAACGCAAATCAGCGCCCGCCCCCTCCAAACCAGAGATGCCGCGCAACTGTTGCTCACTATTTGTAGAGCAGCCCGTAGCAAAAACACCCAGCCCCTAGAAACCTCAACCTTTAACCCTCTAAACCCTAAACCTCTAAGCGTTTAGCCCCACAGCCTAAACCTCTAAGCCCTAAACTGCCCTAAGCCCTACAAACCTGGCTTGCCCAAGCTGCAGGTGAATTTGGCGGAGGATGACAAATCCGCGGTGGGCTCAGCATGATACCTAAGGCCCAAAGGCATGGGACCCTTGGGTGGATATCTAAAATATGTAAATTCGCTACGTGGCTTGCGCTGGCCAGTGATCCCACCATTTACATGCTGCTGGTTTCTTCACTCTTGGCCAAGTACTGCAAACCCTAAACCCTAAACCCTTTAAATTGAACTGAAGGCGATCAACCAGCGCAGCAGGAGGCAGAGCCTCCTTCTCTGGCAGGAATCCTCAAGCAGGAGGATCTGGCACAGGAGACAGAGCAGCAGGCAAAGAAGGAGGCTCTGCCTCCTGCTGCCAAGGACGACGAGGCTACCTACAGTACCTACAGCTCCTGCGGCAGCACCTGCAAGGGTTGTGGCAGGCACCTCTGTGAGCTGGCCGACACTGCTTTGCCTACATTTGCATCTATAGTCCCCCATGACTAGATAGAATATGGGGTATATGGGGACCTTATTATGATATACCCAAAGCCATATTCTATCTACTAAAGGGGGACTGTATCTTGGAGTCCTCTTGCATAAGCGATCACAGGAGTTGCTCTTTGTAGGCTGGCCTGCAACACCCAATGCGGCGTTGCAATATCCTTTCCTTACTTTTGCACCCCGGCATCCACCTCACAACATGTTGGTGTAACTAAATCAATCCTTGTATTTTGGGAGTTCTGGTATTAACGTGTAGTAACGTCATGCACCGTTTTCAGTATTAACAGTAGTAATGCGTTATGGGCCCTTGACTGATATTGGAGTCCCTGTATACTTAGACGGAGTACATACCCCATATTATTTTCACAGGGGACCTTAAACAGGCTAACGCCCCAAAAGAGGTGCTCATACCCCTGAACCTTACGAAGCTGTGTTTCGCTTAGATGGGTTTACAGCACAAGGCTAGGGTTAGACGTTTGAGGGCTTAGGCACTTTGGGGCCTAGGGTTCAGTGCTTCAGGGCTTATAGTCCCCTTTAAGTAGATAGAAATGGCTTCCAAGGAGTTCCCAGGAGAACTCTACTCCCAGCGCTTTCTGGGGGATGGGGGCTGGAGGAATCAAGGGATCCCTCCGGCCCCATCTATCACGATAATATGTTTAGGGTTTCAAGTTTAGGGCTTAGGGTTTAGCCTGAATAGCTACCTTGGGGAACCTATTCACAGAATCAGTTATGGAGGATTTTTGAACCTGAAGCACATGAGCAGTCATTATGAAGCACAGTTGCCTTTCATGTTCCATGTCCTTTTCGATCTGATTCTTTGCTGTGGTGGTGACTTAAGCGTGTATAGAGGTTCAGGGGACGTAGGAACTCCATCGCGAGAAGCCCCCAAATCGCATCTGCATAAGGAGCGTACCTCCAGGAATCGTCTCTTTTCAGTTGTCTCCAACAAGTCATTGTATAGTTTCAGGGGCTCTTTTTCTTCCGTCCTGGACCCTTAAACCTAAAACCTCGATACCTCGTCATCCATCCCTGATCTTTCGCACTAACGCACCATCTCCTAACAGCATGAGCAGCAACCGGGCATTGCTGGTCCCTTTCTTGTGGAAGTTCTGTTTGTGCGACTGGCCTATGGGGTCCAGCAAGAGGCCCTGAGCGTAGCACGTTCCCGAGGAAGCCCCAGACCCTACACAGATGAATAGCTTGCAAGGGATCATGTTTCTGACTTCACGTGAGACAAGGAGCCCATCTAAAGCCTAAGACCTAAACCTGAGACCTTGAAATCTTGGAGCTTGAGCCCTTGGCCCTGTAGTCCCCCTTAAGTCGATAGAATATGGGGTTTATGGGGATATTACTATAATATACCCAAAGCTATATTCTATCTACTTAAGGGGGAGAAAACCCTAAGCCCCAAGCCCTAAACCCTAAACCCCAGACCCTAAACCCTAAATCCTAAACCCCATGTTCTATCTACTTAACCCGCACCCCTGAACCTCGGAACCCTTGAGCCCCCAAGGCCAAGCCCTTTTCACAGGTCCTTGCTGCAGAACGCAAGACGACCGTCATGCGTGTAGCCCTGGCTTGCTTAGGCTTAGGCTTTTCGGAATTGGGGGCTGCAGGGGAGCTTCAGGTTCGCAGTTTAGGATTTAGGGTTTAGGTTTAAGGAAGTAGGGAGTAGGGTTTCAGGGGTTTGGTATGGAATTGCGTGGGGATGTGCGAGCTTTAGGTTGCGAACACCGGAGGCGCGAAAAAAGAGCCCTAATCCCTAAACCCTAGACCGTCCTGTTACTGGTGCACATTTTTGGGACCATCATGCCTGGAAAAAATCCCACGCAGCTGCAGGCTACCCTGGAAGCCAACTCTTCCGAACCCTAACTTACTGGGGGTTAGTAGGAAATACTAGCATAAACCATATAATCAAGGATTTTAGAGGGATTATGCAGGGATTATATAGGGACTATATTCCCCAGTTCCCTACTAAGCACCTGTCAGCCAAATCCCTTCACTCTAAACCCGGTTTCCAAACCCTGAATCTTGTGGGACAGATTTACCATAAACAGGGGTCCACAATTGAGTCACTATGTAGACCCAAATATATTATCATCCTTACAGGAGGGATCCCTTATTCCCTAAACCCTAAACCCTAAACCCTAAACCCTATCGTATCATCATCCTTACAGGAGGGATCCCTTATTGTTATGTTGGGACCCCCAAAAAGGTACCCCTAAAATTGGGAAACCCTAAACCGTAAATTGTAGTTTCCATTTTCTTTTCCACTATCCCTATATAACCCCTATAAACCCTAATTTNNNTTTTGGGAAACCCCCAGATCCCTTATTGTTAGAAATCATCGTATGGCCAGGTTCAGAATCGGCTGCAGCAGAACTTCGCAAAGCGACTCAAACCAGGACAAGGCGGGTTTAGGGCTCAGGGCTTTAGGG
>CAJNIZ010020779.1:123566-152598 GCA_905231905.1 Symbiodinium pilosum
CATACATACATACATACATACATACATACACACACATACACACACATACACACACATACACACACATACATACATACATACATACATACATACATACACACACATACATACATACACATACATACATACATACATACATACACATACATACATACATACATACATACACACATACATACATGCATGCATGCATACATACATACATGCATATACATACATACATACACATACATACATACATACATACATACATACATACATACATACATACATACATGTATGTATATGTATCTTTCGAATTTTTTGGGGACCTCAGACCTTAGACTCCCAGCTTGTTAGCTGTAAGCCCTACAAATTGCAGGGGTTTTTGAGCGACTCACGGATAAGCCAACTCCCCACAATTGTATTTCTCCTCGCTAGATAGCCGATCTCTGGTTCTTCATAGGGATAAATTTCAGAACTAACAGCTTTGCAGAGTTCCGGTTGGGGCTTTAACAACATGTCCAGCATTGACCAAGATTCGGATGCTGGGATGAAATGTGCAGGTGCTACCAAAATCACACGTATGGTGAAGAGGAAAGGAGCCCGAGTCGCAGGAGCTTACGACACATGGTCTCATGCAGGATCATTTCCAGTTAGTGCTACACTGATGGAACTGGTGGCATGGCCCTGCCCAGCAAGCGCAATACCCTTTGATTCAGGAACATGATATAAATTCGGCCAGAATCCCTGAAGCCTGAAATCATATTTAGGGTCCCGTCCTCAAACACTAAACCCTCAACCATCCGTCAGGCCTGCACATTCTGAAGCTCTGAAAGCTTGCCCATGCTTCTTGTGAAGGCCACCCCCCTTTCATGTCTGAGCTCTCTATTCCCAAGCCGAAGCCCCAAACTCAACACTCATTACCCTAGGTTGGTCCCTAAAACCAATTGAAAAATCTTAGTATATATAGCCCCCTATTAAAGCCATTAGGGAAAATATTAAATATCCCAGGGGCCTACTCATTACCATACAGCAGTAAACATCATGGTAGAGTGGTGGTGGCGGTGGTGGTGGCGGCGGTGGTGGCGGTGGTGGTGGCGGCGGTGGTGGTGTTGGTGGTGGCGGCGGCGGTGGCAACAGCAGCAGCTTCAAAAACGCTGAGGCGGGAACACGAAAAGCGAGGAATGTCTCAATCGATACGGCTCGAAAGGAAAAAAAGTCGCTGAACTGTGCGCGAGCCTGGGATCTTCGGGGTTCCTAAAAAAAGTGGGACGCTTACAAAACCGGAGGGAAATATTTTGGGATTTCAAAGGAGTTCACGGGTCCCAATTTCATGAGGGGGGAGTTGAACAACTGTCGTTTCTCCATGCTGCAAGGAGAACAAAATCCAGCTAAAGGCGCAGGGCAGTTCTTTTGGCCTTGAATGTTTCTTATGGGAAGAACTGTCAGCCTGTGATCGTGGCTCCCCTGACTCGTCTTCAGCAACTGTAGCTGACCTGTTGTCGGGTATAGCATAAACGGTCTCCGTTAGCAGCCTTGTCTTTTCAAGTTGTCTGAGGTTTCTTCTGGGCAGGAGACGTCGGCCGATAGGTCATGTCCTCGCTTTTTGCTGGTATGAACCCTAGGGCTCCATGTCTATAGATAATACCTACATTGGGCCCCAAAGTCTATAGATATGACCTACACTGGGCCAGCCATTTGGAGCCTTAGGGGAAGGTATGGAAAGGTAAATGGAAAGTACCATGTTCTTGGGCACAAGGATCCCTTCCTCCAGTCCCTACTAACAAACCGCCACCGGATCTCTGTATGAGGACTATGAGCAGTACATGCAGGCTTGTTGGGAATGTGGCTTGTAGATGCTCGGGTACCTCTTAGGCGGATCCCCCCACCCAGTAATAGTCACTATAAGGGAAAATGGTGATCATATTAGGGTCTTGTTGGTTATATTCCTATCATACCCCTATTGGAGTGTGGGGGGTCCGCCGAAGGTACCTCAAAGAACAACATCGTAATTCTTGAAGCCATGTCAATTTGGGAACAACCCACTGACTCTGAACGCTCCCTCTTGATTCAAGCCATTCAAGCCGTTGTTTTGGGTACATCCCGCGACATTAAGGTCCCATGTACAGGCATGTAGGTGGTTGTCAAAATTATGGTCCCTTTTGGGATCCCTGTTATAATACGGCGCCCAATATTTAGGGTACCCAAGAAGGGACCATAATTTTGACAACCACCCATGTAAACCCTACAATCCGCACGGACGCTGTAGACCCCATGCATTCAGTGCACCCCACGAGCCTCATAAACCCTAGAAACCCTAAACCTAAACTATATGGGTGTTTCCCAAAATTAGGGGTACCATTTTGGGGGTCCCTGTAATAAGGATAGTAATATATTAGGGTCTATATTGGGGTCCCTTTATTTTGGGAAACTACCATATGAGCTATAGCCTAAACTCCTTGCATCCCCCTGAATGTCTCTTTTTTCTTCTCCCCTATACACTCCCCCATATATAATCTCCTTTAGAAGCCCCCTTTAAGAAATTTAGACTATAGCTCAGATAAAGATTCAACCCCTAGACCCTGCCCCTAAGGGTCCAAGGACCCAAATAATAGGGCTTTAGGGCCCAAATACCGTTAGTATTATAGCATTGGGGCCCTAGAACCCTATTTATTTGGGTCCTTGGACCCTTTGGGTGTGGAACAAGCTCAGCACTTGGCTCGTCTGTCAGCTCAGCGGGCACTCGCACTGGTGCCTTTCCCTGCCGCGAAGCTTTCTGGCTGTTAGGGTTTTAGGGTTTAGGGTTTAGGGGACTGGAAATGAGCATGGGGACTACCCAGTCAAATCTAAGGTTTAGGACGTAGTTTTTTGGTAGTTAGTGGTGGAGAAAAGTATCAATCCTGATAGTGGCCCCCACAGTAAGCTCCGAACAATATTATGGTGTCCATGTGTTGTTCCCTTCTGCCCTTCCCTACTGAAAACAGCAAGACTAGACATGAGTCCCATGCGGCTCATCATGGTACATTCCCCAAAAAAGTTTTCTTTCAGGGGTAGGGTACATGGGTATGTGTAGAGTTTGGGTTTTATGATTGAAGGTTCAGAGCATAGGGTCCCCCGGATGGACATGGAATCTCAAGAGGGGGACTTCTGTTGCTTTCAGAAAGGATCCACGATATTACTCCAGCAAGGGAGAATTAAATGGAAAGGGAAACGGAAAGCAATGGAGACGGGGGTTCTATGGTGGTTTGCAGGGATTTGGGTTTACATAGGGGGTTGGCAAAATCATGGTCCGTGTTTGGCTTCCAGTAGACGGAGCCACATATTCAGGGTACCCGAAAAAGGGCGATACGTTAGACAACCTTCGGTATGGGTTTCCAAGCTGGTTTAGGGGTGGTTGAAGAGTCAGGGCCTGAATAGCATATCTTAACTTGTGTGGCCAATGCCTTGCCAATACAATCGGTCTTGCATCAAAAGAGGAGGCCAGTGATGATCCTCACTCTAGGAGCTTACCCAAAAGGACCGGCTACTTTTGGATTCCCCTTGATCCCCACGTGAGGGTTTATTATTCATCCCGCGGAACCCTAGACCCTAGCCCCTGACCTCTTATCTCCCAGAGGCACTACCCTCATCCTGAAATCAATGCGGTTGCTCTCAGTCCTCATTTCTTTGGGGGACCACTAAGCAGAAAACATCAAGATCCTACATCCGTAGAGTTGCATACAACCCTGCTTCAGTTGGATCCTTGCGTTTGTGTGGCTATTTTGGCTCCATGTATACACGCGCTTCTATGTCTGAGGTTGGGCCCATGGGCGTCAAGCTGTGCATCGCAGCTTCACGCGTGATATGGAAGTTTCCAGAAATAAGGGTGCCCCAATAGAGACCCCAACTATAATCCGTATTCTAAGCCTAAACCCTAAAACCCTAAACCCTGAAAACCCTAAACCGCATGAACCCCATAAACCCCATAAACCCCACCTAAACTCCTACATACTCTATAGAGCCCAGCCTTCTTGATCTGGTTCTCAAGCTGCGCGGCTAAGTTGGCGCGAAAGGGCCTTTGGGTTCGGGTTTAGGGTTGAGGGTTTAGGGGCCCAGGGCTTAGTGTAGGGTGGGGGATGGTTGAAGGTTTAGGGTTTTTCGGTGGTGTAGGAGTTAAGGTTTGGAGTTTAGGGCTTAGGGTTTGGGCCTTGGGGCAGAGAAGTGCTTGGTCTATGGGTTTGGGGTCTCGGGGGGTTTGGGTTTGAGCGTCTAGGGGTGATTCAGCTCGTCGGACAACCTCTCGTAGTGAAGCAGGATTCAGGGCCAACTACCCCTTGTGGCGGATGGAGGACATCTTGCACCACTTAGGATCCCCAAAGTACTGTAATTCTTCGGGTATAGAGTATATTAATTAGGTGGTGCAAGATTTCCACAGCCACCATTTGTAGCCTAATTCCTGAAACAAAGACTGTCACAGCTGCATGATAGTCGTAGGGGTTAAACTTCCAGTAAGCGTTCTGCAAACACCGCCACTATGGAAAATGTCCTGATCCTATGTGAGCCATCATCGAGATTAATTAGGGGTCTCATCCCAATGGGTCAGCCAAGAATCCCTGAGTTCCATTCCTCGTGTTCTCACCCGCACTCTACCGTCCATAAGTACCAGGCCCAACCACCAAGCTTCCAAACAACACCCCGAAGCCATGAATGAAAACCCTAATCAAACCCTGAAACGAAAACCCTAAGTCCCACATGTAGACCCTACACCCCACCAGATTAAGAACCCCAAATCTTTACCCTGATCCTTGATCCCTTCCAACTCCCCGACCCTAAGCCCCCTAACCCCTAAAACCCCTACACCCTCAACCCCCCAGAAGTAAGAGGATCCCCGAAACCCTAAACATCGTTAAACCGGCGGTGCGGGGCCTGATTTGGCGGACAAACTCCTTGGCTATGAAGCGTCGGATCTGCTTCAGCGGCCTGGATGACATCTGCGGGCTTAGGACTTGAAGCTTTTGGGGTTTATTGCGCTGTCGGTTTATAATTTAGGGCTTAGGGTCCAGAACTCCAGAGCCAAAACACCCCCCAACTCATGAATAGGGTCTGCGTAGGTCCTATTTGTAAGTAATAGTGGGTATCGAATCAAAAACGGGCCAGAATAGAGCGAACCTTCGCCTGAAACGGAATAATCCGAAAGGGTACGGGGTAGAGCGAACTTTGCCCTGTACGGAATAATAAGGCAAAAACGGAAGAGTGGCATGCTTTGAACTGGCAGGCCAAGAGTCCTGCCTTTTGAATTCCTCCACCCCCAAACAAGTTGTCCCAAACATGATTGGGGGTACCTCTATTATTCAGAATCATCAGTTGTTTGGGGGCCGGGGGGGGGTCATATTTTGATTTTGAACACTGCTATGTTGGGCTCTATGGAGGGTATCTCTAGGCGGTCTGGGTAGATGTGGACACCGCAGTTTTCCAAATTCTTACAGCAAACTTCAGGAAGTTCCGCAGTCCCCTCCCTCTGAAAGAAGAATCTCATAAGCCCCTAATAGCAAATACTCTCTGAGTGTAAAATGGAGAGATTTGTTACAAGGGCGCTGGGGTTGTAGAATCCGGCAGGCGCTCTTTGTCGTCCTTCAGTATACCGTAGAAATCCGACAACGGATGTGAGGTGACACATCTTTATCTACTTCTTGCTGGAGAGCACCAGACCCAACGCTACCGCAGCCTACATACTTGAGCCGCGTGCAACTCGCATCTTAATGGCGAGGCCTGCGAAGAGATGCCTTACAACAGTAAGCCTGGGCCTGTCGCGGCTCAGCATTCAAAACAATACAAACCCCAAACCCTAGTACAAAATACCGACCTGGCCGCCAACGTATGTACAATAGCGGGGCCGTGTTGACTGATGTCATGGGGTGTGGAAGCCATCGTATTATCCATTGTTTGGGGTCTAGTTAAGCCCAAACAAAAAAGCCGGGAATTCCCACCGAAACCCCATGGCCGTAAGCGCCAACAACCCTCGAAAAACTTAGGCAAAGGCTGATGTTGGCTCAGCAGGAGAGGTGTGATAGCATCTGGGCCCACTTTGTGACCTGCGCAAAGTTCAACAGATGGTCAAGACAAGGAACTTCATGGGAATCTTCCCTCTACAGTTCACACCCACGCATTACAAGCCCCAAGTCCGACTGAGCCGGATTTCTCTCAGAACAGGACGGTGGGGATGTATGGGTATCAAAGAGGCAGCATGGGGGTGGTCTCTTGTAAGGATCCTCCAGCCTCTAAAGCTCCGAATTCAAAAAAAATGTACACGCCAGCTCCAGTCACCGTACCCAAACCGCTTCACCGCAAAGCCCTACAGCGGAAGCGGAGTTGGAACATCTCTATCCCCACTTGTAAGGCCTAGGAAGAGCGAAATTTCTCTGAGATTCCTTTTTGCTTGCAACCCTGAACTCTAAACCCTAAAACCCTGACTCTAAACCCTAAACCCTTAAGCCTGTAGACCCTGAACCCTAAGCCCTATTTTCTTCTGTGCACAAAGTGAGCCTTCAGCAGGGTCAGGAAGCAATGCCTCGAGCCCGGGCGTGTTGGAGTTCCTGGGACGGTGTAAGGTTTAGGACCTTAGGTTTAGGACCTTAGGATTCATGCAAAAACCCCAAGTAAGGTCTAGGGTTTCCTTTACCCTAGGGATCCAAAAAGCCCCAATGTAGGTATTATCTACAGTCTCTGGAGCTCAATGTAACTATTTTTTGTATGCCTAAATCCCTAGGGTTTTGAGTTGAGGGTTCCAGGACTGGGGTTCAGGGTTTAGGGCTCAGGGTTCAGGGGCTGGGGGATGTGGGGTGCAGGGCTTTGAAGAGGGCTCAGGTTTAAGGCAATGAGCTAGCTAACCGCTGGGCATCCTCAACCCTAAATCTAAACAACTAACTGAAACCTAAATCCTAAACCAGAAATCCTAAACCCTAAATCCCACATCCTCAGCCCTAAACCCTGAGTCTTAACCTAAGCCCTATAAATCCTGAACCCAGAGCCCTAAATCCTGAATCCTAAGCCATACTAAACCAGGTTCAGGGCCTCAGAGCTTCAGAAGAGGGCTCCTAAACTATGGGAATTCAACGCAGTTTAGGGCTTAGGGTTTAGGGCTTAGGCTGTGGTATGATTCTTCCCCAAGAACGGCGAATCAAGTCAAAAAGAACTGGAACATGAAATGAACATTGGGGTTTATCGTGGGGTATTAGGAGGGAATGAAAGAATGGGCAAGAAAATAGCAACTACTAGATTTCTGGTGATTAAATAAGAATTACTAAAATGATCCATTCCTTCTGTCGCTACCGTAAACTATATACAACAAACAGTGGCTCTCCTTTTCTGTTCCATTCTTCCGTTCCCTACGCACAGCCTGGAAGTAAGCCCTGAACCTTGAACCCCACCCCTCCCTCCACGAAATGAATATCCTTCCCCCAAGGTTCCTCCCACCCAAATACTAGACAATTCGAGCCTAGACTCTTTCAAAAAATCGATTAGAAGATGGAAGCTGCTGTAATATCGGGTGTTCTATGGGGGCTACTGTAGAGATTAGATAATTTAGGCCCAGACCCTAAGCCCTGAACCATTCCATTGCAGCTACTTGGACCCTTCGGTCTGCGAACCATGCACGCTTAAGCGGGCCCGCAGAGCATATATGGATCAAACATTGAGGATATAGAAGGCCCCCTACCTGGACCCGAAAACGATGTAGAATGACAATGTTTCTGACTTTTGGGACATTACTCATTCAATTTTGAGGTCCATTTAATATCTAAACCTTCAACCGCCCTATTCTGCACTAATCGGGCACGCGATCTGACCCCTTGCGAAATTAATTCCTTCAGGTCAACAACCCTAAACAATGAACCTAAAGTCCTTATCAGAAAGCCACAACGGAAATGCATTCCTTCAAGTCAACAATGGTCCCATTTTGAGGTCTCGGATTTGGGTGAAGAAGCCAGCGCCACAAAGGGGAAGCAATCCTGAATCCTTTGGAGAAGCTGAGCAAGGCACTCCATATTGATGGAGTTAAAGGTCTGGCGGCAAACTTGAGGCAAGAGTGCGAGTTGAGTCCCTAAACCCTAAACGCGAAACCCTAAACCCTAAACCAAAACCCTAAACCCTAAACCTCCTTGCAACTATGCCTCTCCTCCCCACTCAAAATCTCCTCCCTCCGCTCCGCCAACTGCTTCTATCGTCCGTCTGCTTTCGACGACGATTCATGTCAGCAACAATCTTACAAACACGAAGGAACATGGACAGCTTGCAATAAGAAGTAGCCCCAAGAACGGCTTGGGAAGGAACTTGAACTACGATTCCATGATTAGGAAGGCCTCTCTTTTCTATATAAACATATATATATATACATATTATGCTAACTGAGTTCAAAACCCTCGACAGCTACCCAGAACGGCAAGCATCCGAACAACTAGCCTCTGCTTCTACTGATTATGGTGAAGACTCCAAGCTTCATGCTTTTTCAGTCCAACAAGGAGCCTTGCAGCTACCTGGCAGCAAGCAGCTTCTTTTTCATATCTGGATCCTGGACGGCGTGCCTTTTTGGGGATCTTCCCTGGAGAAACATCAGACAAAACGCTAAGAAGGAAGGACATCTGGGGTGCAGGTACTGATTGCCTTGAAGCGGTGCATTGTCGGAGGAAGGCATCAGCTGTTTTCAGATCTCTGGGGTGCTTAGGGTGGAGTGCCTATGGAGTCAGCCAAGCATGAAAAATGAGAAGACGTCACAAAATTATGGATTCCTTCTTGGGGTTGTTATGTTGGGGATCAGAGCTTTCCAGGGTGTAAAAGAGAACGCTAGATTTTAGACACCTACAAGCCCACATCCTACACCTCTAATCCCTTAACCCCTCAACCAGTAGCCCCCCGCCCCTCCCCCCCACCCAAGCCACACACAACCACCAAGACCCGTAGCCCCTGAGCTGAAATGAGCCATAGTCTAAACTCCTAGTAACCCCCTTACTAAGCCCTAGTATCTTCATATGATATTCCCCTACATAGTCCCCCATATAACCCTAAACCCTAAACCGGACAGAAGACTGCAACTGGAGGACTGGCCCACCTCCACCTTCCAGCATATCACGTAGCAGGTTGCCTGGCTCCTAATGGTTATCCCTAAGGGTCCAAGGACTCAAATGATAGGGTCCCTTCAAAGGGGGTTATAGGGGGATATTTTGGGAATATTAAGGGGCTGTATAAGGGTCCAAGGACCCAAATAATAGGGTTTTGGGGCCCAAATACTATAATATGTCATGGCATTTGGGACCTAAAGCCCTATTATTTGGGTCCTTGGACCTTTAGGGTATGTTTAAGGTTTCGGGCTCATGGTCAGTGTTTAGGTTTGGTAAGCCTTGCTCCTATAGGGAATAGCATGCTGGGTTTAGCGTTTAGGGCTTGGGCTTTGGGGTTCAGGGCTTAAGGTGTAGGGGACGACACCTAGAAAGAGGCAGAGCATTCGGTGTGTTCCAGTTCTGCGAACAGTGGTCGAAATAGGTGGGTTTAGGGTTTAGGGAGTAACCCCAAGAAATCTTAAAGATCTGGAGAGTAAGCAGAGGCTTACGGGCCCGCCTTGAAGGCCACACATAGTGGGATAAGATTGAAACCCCACTTTCCCAAGTATGCGTACACACATGTATATATATATATATTTATGTATATATGTATTTATAGATATATATCTATTCATATTAGCACAAATGTAAGGCGTACTTTAATCCCGGGGACCAACCCCGCACCCTATTGTGTAAATCATGCACCCTAATTAAGCCGTAGATCCTGAATCTGAAGCCCGGATTCGCCTGTATGACAGCCAGCAGGAAGTTGATCCTGAGCGGGTTGGGTATAGGGCACTGTGGGAGATTACTTGGTGATGAATTGTCCCTACCTAGCCTTATAAACCCGGTGCGCAGGGTCATGCAGCCACCTCATTGCTGCATACTACTCACAAAGAAGTGGCAGGAAGCTTACTGAGGATTTCCAATACTTCACCTCTTTGTTTTCCAGCACAGGTACTTCTAGGGTTTAGGAGTCCTAAAGCCTAAACCCTTAGGGTTTAGGGTATCTTGAATTTGAGACATCCTGGAAAATCCCAACACTGGCATTGCTGTCTGACCCAACACTAGCATTGCTGTCTGACACGTTTGTAGACGCCAAGTAGCAAACATTCTCAGCAAGGACCCAGGGTTTAGGGTGTAGGGTTTAGGGTTTAGGGGACACACCTGTTCATGACTTAAAGACCCGCTCTACGCATGGGTTGTTCTCAAAATTATGGACCCCTTTTGGATATGACCTTTTTTATGGCACCTGATATTCAGGGGTACCAAAAATGTACCAACATGAGACCCTGATTTTGGGACCTACCCACATCATTGCTCCATTGAAGAAAAGTTCCCTTAACCTTAAACCCTAAACCCTAAACCCTAAACCCCCAAGCACTAAACCCCAAACCCCCAACCCCTAAACCCCAAACCCTAGCTCCCTTCCCCCTGGGGCCCCCAGCTGAATTTCAGAGAGTTGCCCTGCTTCAGCTGCCTGCGCCAAGAAACTACGACCCTACTACATTATAGTATATTATGGTATTTTGCGCTATATCATACTTTATTATACACCAAAAAAATCCTAAACCACCCTGGGGTTCAGGATTTTGCTTGCACCCAGAATGGTTATCACACCCTGAAAATTCCATTAGTATCCAAGTGCAGGTGCCCCAAACCCTAAACCCCAAAGCCTAGGTGATAATGCTTATAGTATCTCATAGCCCGTCCTGAATCTGCTTAGGGCTTAGGCTTTTAGGCTTTAGGGTCTAGGATTTTCTGGTTTTAGGGTTTAGGGTTCAGAGTTTTGGAGGGACCCCAGGGACCTCTGGGTATATGGGGACTATCAAGACAATCTTGCGGTCCCTACTAAATACAGTGTAATTTAGAATCATTTCAATACGCAATTTAAGGACATGGTGGTACTACTCCCTAAATAAGCCACCATTTAGGGTGCGGGCGCTTTAACTTGCCCATTAGTAAACTTCTACATAGACTTCCTTTATAGAATTGAATGAAAACCCCTCAATGGGGGACTATAGATGCTGGATGACGGCCACTAAGGGCTTTCAGGGAATTCTTGGGAAGAAGCCCTAAACCCCCCAAAACCCAAAACCCTTAAGCCGCGTACAAGACTTAAAAAGGAGGAGACAACGCTTCTAAATCAAAGGTGGTAACCCTTCAGATTGGCTTTGTGCCAATCCTCCCCCCTAACAATCAACCCCCGCCAATATAGTACCATGACCTGCTGGGGGTTAGTAAGGAATAAGGGAATATTCTATGTCTATATAGGGCTATACAGGAATTACATTCAGAATATGGGACCACTATCTATATTTATATGTATACATATCGGAATACTTTTTGTTAGGGGGATGCGGGGGTGTTTATTATTAGGGGGAGCGGATTACCTCAAAAGCTCCAAATTTCCCCTGGTGGAGCTATTGAAAAAATCATTCAATGTGACTTAGCACTTAGCTGGAACCCCCACCCTGTAGTAGTGGTATACAAAGAATACTTGAGGGCCCTAATATGACCACCCTTGTCTCCTACAGTCACTCTGACTTGGTAGGGAGTGCACCTGGCTTAGCACTCTTAATCATTTCACCGTACACTGTGGGACCCGCTTCAGCTGTGCAGCCCCACCCAACAACTGCAGAGCCCTCTGAATTTCTGCAACTGCCTCAGGGAGGTCAGTGATAGCACCCTTCCCCAAACTTAACCCGGAATGCATTGAATTCAAGCCCAGAAGGGACCCCCGTTCCAGGTTGCAGAATAGTTTTCAGGAGTACGAGCCCTAAACATCCCACTGCACGCCGATATAAGCAACTTTTAGCAGGTTACATGGTAAACCCTGATTGCGTCGTGGCTCTTGGGGCAAGGGAGCAACCCGACAGACCTGAAATGCGACTGTTGTCTGTAAATGTAACCGTACGATGCAATAGGATAATATGTGACATATCTTGGCTGATTCGATCTCTTTGCTATTTCTTCCTCCATGACCTAAACCCAAACCCCCAAACCCTAAACCCGAGCACTTTATATAAGTTGTGTGTTCCCCGCCTGGCGCCTGAACTCTGAATCCGCTTATTACAACTTGGGTTGTTCGCTACCTAGCCCCTTAAACCCTGAGCCACTATCTGTTTCTAGCTAGGGTTTTCAGTTACTTGCACCTCGAGCTTAGGTTAGAATTTAGGGTTTAGGGTTATAGGGTTCAGGGAGCAAAAAATCATGAGTGTCCGTTACCATTCTGCTTCGCGGACCGTGCTGCTGAATATTATCCTTCTGCTTGAGCTTGTCGTATTCTGATAGATTTTGCCTCAAGCTTCGTCTTATCTTTGTCTGTGGCACTACTGCTACCATGGTATTTTTACCTCGTGGACTTATGCACGGTCTTTCAGCCGTGTTCCGAGCCCTGCTGGACAATGCTGTTCCCGAAGTCTTGGACGAGGAAAGGTTCATGTCAAGGGCAAATGATGCCCGATGCAATGACTTCATGGAGCTATTTTCTGGTTCTGGTCATTTGACCCAGCAGATGCGTGCTGCATCTTGTTTGCATTGTTTTCCTTCGAAATATTTGTTCTTGTTGATAGGAATCCGAGTCAGCCCATTTTGCCAGTCATTCTCTTAGGCTGGCCATTCTGGGGTCACCTATGACATAGTAGACGATCCCAGTCTTGACATCGAAACAGAAGCGGGTCAGGCAGAATGCTGCTTGCAGTCATTATTCAGG
This sequence comes from Symbiodinium pilosum, assembly GCA_905231905.1. Classification (NCBI taxonomy): domain Eukaryota; class Dinophyceae; order Suessiales; family Symbiodiniaceae; genus Symbiodinium; species Symbiodinium pilosum. The sequence goes on from CAJNIZ010020779.1 coordinate 136,335, forward strand.
ATTTTGTGCTTCTGATTATTTTATGTAAGTACTATTTTAGATAGTCGTTGAACAACAGTTTTCTGTTGAGGCCTTCGGCGCCTTTGCACTGTTCGCCCTAATTGACGCAGCCATAAAGCATTTTTTTTGGAGTATCACCGAGGTTGCCCGATTATTCCTCGAGTTTCGCTCTCAACCAGCTGTTCGTGTCATTGGAAACACGGTTGCGTTGTTGGAGCGCATTGCTCACGAAATGCTGGGCCAGGCACGTTGCCTCAAATTCATGACAGTTAACGTTGATGATGATGAGAATGATGATGATGAAGGTGTTTCTTAGTCAAAAGTGATCTTTTCATTTTGCATTAGACCTTTAGTATTTAGAGCCACAAGCAGATTACATTTCTTAACAGAAATGTTATGTTCTGATGCAGGACCTGGATCATCGCCTTGCTCTTCCTCGAACGCGTGAGGTGATTGGCAGCTTCCAAGGGATCACCACGCGCAATGTCATCTCCGCGATGAAAGTTACTGGCTGCATGATGTTGCGTGAGAGGGTTTCTTTAGGTCAGAATATATATAAAGAGTTGGTGAACTTATGTCTTCGAGTCCTTGTAGCATTACGCACCTTTTCAGAAGTTTACTTCTTATCTGTAGCTGTCTGCGATCCGTATTCTTCCATCTCTGTGCAACCTGGGTCTATTGCGGCTTTTGATCTCCTAGCTTTAGCACTTTTCCATCTCGAGTCACCTCAAGAAATTAGTGTCACATGCTTGAGGTTGATGAACTACACCATCCAGTCCCCTGGCTTTGGCTTGCGCAACATGACTCGCATCAGGCATTTAGATGTGGCGAACAGTTTCAGTCTTCGTCCTGAAGCTTGTTGTCTAGCATCAATGATTGCTACCGTTCTTGCACCATGTGTTTTCTGCTATTGTTTCTTTAGAGTAATCAATCATGTTTGTTCAATCTGCCAGCGCAAGCTGCCTCCTGTAGAAAGCTTCTGTTGAATCATTGGGAGGCCTGGTTGGCTGCTCTCCGCACGCAACCAAATGTGGCTGTGGATGTCGAGGGCCTCGATGATGAAGATTGGGAGATGGTGGAGCCTTGTCTTTGCATGTACGTGGAGCACCAACATGTATCCCCCTTGGTTCTACAGCTGTAGTGCATGTCCACCCTATCTTTTGGTTGCAGTTCTAGGTGATCACTATTCAAGGCAGTATGTTCTCAACTAAGGATGTGGAAGTGATATCCGATGATGGTGATGATGATGATCATGACGACGATGTGGAAGCCTCCCCTGAGATCTGATTCTCCCAGTGATGAAGCTTAATTGGTTGCAATGCTAGCGTCGTTTTCATACGCTTGTCTCCAGCTCCCTGTTCTTTATGTAGTGTTAGTATACTGTCGTGTGTGTATGTTGTGTGTGGCTCTGTGAATAAGGTGGGTTGTTGTTCTGGAGTAGCTTTATGTTGAAGAGTCCGTGGCTGTGGCCTAATGTGGTGAATGCCTTAACAAGTCAGCTGGATGTAGCGTGTTCTGGCGGCGTTTTGTTTTCTTAGCTCATCTGAGCTCTGTGACGGCAGGGTTGGCAAGCAAACTTGTCGCCGTAATGATTTTGCACGTTTTCTATGCTGCAAGGCTTCATGTGTCTTATTACTAAGTGGGGCATATGGGTCAATGAAATTAGTTAACCCTCACTGTCAATGAACGTGGCGGCACCCTGTTGGGGGTTTCATTTACAATGCTGTCAGTCAGGGGTATATGGTTGTGTATGTGGTCCTTTGCATGTCCATCTTTTGACTGTCCGGGTTCATTTGGCGGTTGACTGTAAGGGCGCTTCTCAATTTAAGTAGAGCACCTGGGGGCTTGCAGCTCTTCATTCGGCGAGGGGTCTCTGATGTGGCCAATGTTTGCGAGTTTCCTGGCTTCATGCAGGAGTTACTAAATATGCATCCTCACATACTGCGCATTGTTTTTTTTTTTCATTGCCAGCGTTTGACTCTGCAATGGAAAGCCAGCATGCTGTTCATGAACATGCGGCGATGGCAGTTTTCGGCCCCGTGTTTGTGCCTCCTGTGGCACCTTGCCTGTCTTTGTCCCTGAAGATGAAACGCACGGTTTCCAGGACTGTCCCATGTGTTTGTGGTCGTGGAGAACCACAGATGTCCACATAGGTCTAATTATCTTTATTATGTTTACGGCTTCCTAGGTTTCCGTATTTTGTTTCTAGGTCATTAACCAATGTTGCAGTGTCGGACCACTTGTTAGAGCTGTTAGAGACTGCGAGATGTTCAATGTAGGTCTCTCATGTTCCATGCCAATACTGATCAATTTGCAGATGTTTGGCTGTTCGCGCGTGTCGTTTGCGGTTATGCCGTATAATGATTTGTAACAATTTGTTGGCTTGCGTTCAGCTCACACGGTCTTGGATTTGAACCACTTGGCAGTAACGGCGGTACCGCGTGAGATAGAGCTGTTGGAGCTTAGAATACAAGATGGTTCTCAGTGTAATTTGTTCTCTGATCCATTTTTACGCAATGCAAGAGTTCCAATTTGTTTTTTTACCGTCATGAATCAGGTTGATGCAGCAAAGGCCATACTAATTTCACAGATTATTTCGACAGGACTCTTTCGAGCAAGTCATTGAATGCCAATGACTCTATGGACAAGGATGCGGATGCAGCCACTCAGTTCCTCATGTCAAGTGGAAGCCAGCGTTTGCACCAAGCACTGGGATCAGGCTGGGAAACCGGTTTCCAAGAATGGTGCCGTGTTTCCTAGTTGAGTTGCTCATAGAATCATTGCTCCTATTTTGACTATGGTGTGTGTTGCTATGACAGTACTCCAATTTATCTAGGCTGCAATTTTAATAGGTAGCATGATGGATGAGCATTGGGAACCCCTTTACAAGGTGATGCGGGAGACGCCCGCAAAGAGAGGTCTGGCCACAAGAAGAAGAAGCCCAACAAGAACAAGAGCTACTTGTTTTGTATCTAAGCCGTTGACTTCAGTATGATGTTTGGCGAGTAGACGGCTTCTCAGGAAAGGATGATGACAGCTCGGAGGAAGCATCCGAGCCTTCGGATCCTTCATTGGATGAAGCGTGCAAGCGTTCTGTCATGGGGCTGTCCAGCAAGAACCTGAAGGTTGCTGATGGCCAGCTGGCCCTCACAGACCTTGAGGTCAGGCAGCTTGCGTATTCGGCAGCCAACTCGTTGCCATTCATTTTGCCCACAGATCTCTTGGAGATCGGAGGTGAGGCAGCACCTTGGTTGTGAGAATCAGTGGAATTCCATGCTTTCATCACGTGTTGGGTTGCAGATGCGTATCCGTAAACATGCTTTCTTGCAGCATTGCTGCTTGTCCGGTCTTGCAGGGCCCTGAGGCAAACCTACGAACTTGATTGTAGTGGCTGGAGTTCGGTGGTACAAGGAATAGTTTTCAAAACATGATGACTTAGGAAGCTTTGACGACGAACCAAATGGCGCGGTTCAAGAAGAACCGAGATCGCGTTAACCAGCTGAAAGCTACTGAGAAGGCAGTGGCTCCATGTTAGGCTGTTGACAGGTAGGCTCTCCTTCATTAATGTGACGCATAGTATACAAAATTCCTCATGGACGTTCGTAGTCTCAATTTTTGTCTCATGATCGTCGATAGCCTGCTTGATACACCTGCAACATTATTTTTCATTCTCTTATTGAGGAGCAAATGAGCTTTCTTCTCGGCCCAGTTCATCTATCCTAATAGACATATTTTTCCTGTTAGCCTGCAGGCCATCTCTAGCATTGAAGGTTAGGTACTGCGCAGTCACCATTACGTGCTATGTCTTCTGTAAGCAATATGAAGGTTCTGGTCAAATGCAAATCAGAGATTCTCCGTTACTCTCACTCCAGTCTCCGTGCGAGTATTTTTTCATATTTCTTCTATTTGTTTCGAAATGCTGCTTTCAAATTCGCACATATGTCCTTGGCCAGGCAGCCACGGCGGCAAGTTTTTGGGCCAAGCGCTTGCACAAGATCCTACACACGCGTATCTCAACTGCATACGCACTCGGAATGTGCACGTTGCTAGTGTTTCTATCCGTTCAGTTTATTTCCTTGTAGTGGCAGCCATGTGTCGCGAAGTATGCGCAAATGTGGCTCAATCTAAGTTACGGGCAAGATGCCGGCGAAGATTGGTATCGCTACTTGCAAGACCCTGGGTGATGTCACGGACCTTCTCCGGGCACTCATTCTTGCGAACCGAAGGAATGCGCTTTGTTGTCAAAACGCATCTCACTTGGCTTGCCAGGCGTTGGTTGTTCAGTCTGACTACTGCATCTGCAGGAAGACGAAGATGGGATCCGAGGATGTCAAGAAGTTGTACAACAAATTGCTGGACGAAGCCCAGAAGGACTCCGTAATCATTCATAGGAGTCTTTACGTGAGAATGGGATTGCACGAAGCTCCAACTGCAAAGATGAATGTGCGCTCTGCCATTATTCGGACGCAGCTGCTTGTCAAATGTCATTCCTGAATTTCTTAAAACGTGGTAGCGGAAATCCAAGTTGCGCTCATTGTTTACTATTCCGGATGGCATCATTTGGTTCAGGCCCAGGAGTGTCATAGAATAGTGTGGATCCTGCCCATAGAAGTTCAAGCCCACAACATGGAGAGAGAACAACTGGAGGAGATGTCATCACATGCTCTCCTGAGCTTGCTTGTGTTGATTTCGGAAATCTTCAGAAGTCGCGGCGCTTTTGAGTTCCCAGGCGTTCTCAATGGTCCATCCTGCTCAACATACTCCAGGCCAGATGTGGGGCCACCGCCGCCTATGCCTCAGGACCAGCAGTTCCCTAGACAGTCTCGCAGGGGCACGAGGACAAGGTTTGTGCCGCCTCGCTGTTCACGGCACTGTTGGTGTGGACTCGATTGTGATCGCATCCCAGAGGGGCATCGTCACAACCGATGTGAGGAACATCGGCGTACTTGAGATGTGGAATCCTGTATAGAAACTTAAACGTGTCTTCTCACTCGCGCTTCTGAGTAAATATGTACTTGGTCCGATCCCGTGACTGTCGGCCCAAACATACCATTTTCAATTTCGGTCATTGTATTTACTCAGGTTTTGCGCTCTGGGTGCTGGGGATTTCTGTATCCATCAGTGCCGTGAGGCCTCAAATACTGGCGCTCCCAGGGCAAGCTTGGGTGGCCATTCAGGACTACTGGAGACTGTTTATGCAGTGTTGAGAAAAATTGATGGCCGCCGCCTCACGTGCTCTGTTACATTACAAGAGCTCTTTGCCAATAATGCAGGATTCCAGCAATGCGTGTACAAATGTGCCCCTTAGAGGAGAAGCTATGCCAAGAATTGTTTTTGTGTCCGGTTGTGAGCAGGAAGCTTTGTTGACACTACCATTTAAGTATAACATGAGTTCTAAATCTCTACTGGGTCAACTATGTGATGTCCGGCACGCATGGTTTTGAATAATTGTGTGGCTTTCACTTTTCATCTCTTATGACGCTGTTTGAAAGGGCGTGATCGCCTAATGAGGGCTGAGCGGAGGGCGGCTTCACCTCCAGGGTTCGTACTAGGATTCATGCGCAGTAGCAGCTACGAGCCTGTTCCTGAGACCTACACTAGGGATTCTGGGAGGCCCTTTGTTGTTGCTTGGTAAAACGTCTAACCTTGCGCGCAGTGACAGTACACATGGCCAACGGGCTTTTTTCCTTCAGCATGTAACGCGGGACGGGAGTTCATGTGTGCGCAAACGAATATCAAATTGTTGTATGACTTTGATGTCAAATCACACCGAAGGGTCATGTTCATGATCTTCTCCCTTTATACTTGGTTTTCGCATTGAGGGTATTGTGGAACCTGGGTTGCGCTGGGATTACGTGCATTGTTGGCACGCAAGAAGATACCTTGCGTGCGCCGTATCTTGATGGCAGGACGCCAGGGAGGAGCTCAAGGACTTTGTTTTGCAGGACAGCAACGGCAGCAAGGGCATGGATGGCAAGACGGACGGCTCCACGCCCAAAGGCCCGAACCGTCGGAAGCGCAGGGCCCTTGCCAGGCAGGACCAGGATGACATTTCGGCTCAGAAGCCCCGACGCCTGTTTCGTCCAAAGCCTTCCACGCCGTGCACCCCTCCCCCTCGTTCGAGCAAAGGCCGTGGAAACGAGAAGGACTCCACGTCTTCCCGTGGGTCGGGCGCCAACAAGCTTGATGATGACGACAAGTCCATGCTTCAAGCCTTGGATGAGGGCTTGCTTGAAGTTGCCCCGAAGAACTTCTCGAAGAGTCTTGCTGGCATAAAGTTTCTCATCATTTCGCTACCTGATTCACCAGATTAGGTCCGACTTCTCGCTGTTCCTGCGTATCCTGAACCAGGAGGATTTGAAGAGTGTTGAGGAAGCTGCAGAGAACCTTCTGCAGTCCTACACCTCAGGACTTTCACCGGTCAGTCCCTACACCCAAGAAGGACGCTGCTTCTGTTTATTCCCAGGAGACCCTTCCTCGTTGCTTGGGAAGGAGGCCCTGGCCACCTTTGGCATGATGACGGCCAAAGGAAAGCGCATATTCATGAACTGGCCGCAGACTTTGAAGGACATGCTTTTTGGTTTGACGTTTCTACTTACTGCGCATTCATGCAGTTCAGGAGGCCGTGGCCAAGTTGGAGAACGCTGACCGCTAGGTAGCTTGTAATTTATTGATTTCACGTATCGGGGCTGCAACGGCGTGCGTTCCAGGTCAACTGAGCATCTGATCTGGCCCGGTGATCTACATGCCGATTTTGAGCGCACACACGTAGCCTGACCTTGGCTATGCTAGGATAAGTATCTCCCAGCGAGCAAGGTCTGCGCTGGGACTGCAGGGGATGCTGCCCGGCTTAGAACGCCTTGTCTTGCTGGAGGCACTCAGAAATGAAGTTTAAGCAGCTCATGTCGCATATGCAGCTGACGGATTCCAGTCATATCAGACACAGCCAGCGAAATTCTTGCAGCTTTGCTATCTTGTTACGTAGGCTCGACAGCGGGGTACCTGCCGAGCTTGCCCGTCATTTTGACGGTCTTTGGTAGGCAGTATAATGGTAAGTTGTATAGAAAGTCTCTACATCAATGGAGTCCTTTTACATATGCAGTATGTCAGGGGAACCCTTGCAATTCTGAGCAGTTGTCGTTCATGGCTTTCGGGCCTCCGTGACCTCGTGATGATGGAGCAGGCCAGTTCTCGACATTTCGCTATTTCTGCTGCTTTCCAAGAGTGTTTTTCCAGTATAGGGCTCCATATTAAGCAACCTGTTCCTCCTTGAAATTCAGCACCCTCAAGTTCACGTTGCTTGGGATCTGTTGGGTTTGGTAGAATGAGGTTTTGTACAGTGTGCATTTTCAGTACGGTAGGGTTGCTCGTGAGTGTTCCAGGAGTATATCTATAAAAGTACTCGCCGGGCTCTTCACGGGGATGACGTCACTTCGGGCATAGCTGACCAGCCGACCCCAGGCCCGGGGGCTGTTTTCAGGCGCTTCTTTTGTAAACTAAACGCAAATACGAGCTTGGGATTGGGCCCCGCTGGCAGTTCTGCCTTCTGCTTGGTAGTTTTTACGAAAGCCTGCGTGCTGCTTGGCTGGGAAATGTACGCGTGCGTGCTGCTTCAACTACATCGTGCTGCTTGCCGCGGTGCGTGCCACTTAGCCGACCAGCTGCCGCACTTGGTCGGCTGTGGAAGGTCGAAGCAGAAGGCTGATGTTAGTTTAGGGCAGAAAATCGCATTTTCATGATGCTCCAAGCGAAACGCTAATTTTCATCCTTCTGCTTGGAACGTGCCACTTGGAAATCAGCGTGCTGCTTGGGACCATCGCGGCCGGCCAGGTGTCGACACTTGCACGGCGCGCGCGCACTCATGCACACACGTGATCGTGCGAGGCAGCCAAGTGGAAGGGTGGTTGTGCATCCTGGCCAGGATGACCAGGACCCCATGGAGAGGTGGCTGGATGCTCGTCTCGAGGAGCTGAGGCTGCCGCTTGTCCGAGAACGTGCTGCGTGCAGTTAGCGTGCTGCTTCGTGACCATAGTATTCTCTGAGGTCAACAGAACACGCTGAACAAAACAAGCTTCGCGAGCGCTTCACGAGCAAGATAGTCATAATGGACGACAGGATGGCGCGTAGTCTGCCAATGGGCACGGCTGCTCAACCTCTGGACCCCAAGGTTTGGGAGGACATTGCGACTAATCAAGGGTTCATTTACGGCAGTGCCTATTGGTTGAAAGAGGGGCGGACAGTTGCATCGTGAGGATCTGCTGGATGCCCGCAGACGGAAGGGTGCAGCAGTGGGCTTGGTCATCCGGCCCAGGATGCCGACTCCGACGGCTCCCGCCATTCCTGATGAACAGAGTCCAGAGACTTCAACCCCAGAGACGCCGGAGCGCTTGACACCATGTAGGATACTATATCTTCGGACGACGCAGGGACAGCAGGGTGTGCTGCAGATACATCAGGTTTCTCGACTGTTTTGGTTTTGTTACAGGGCTTCTTCTTTTTTTCTTAATATGACAGGTTACGGGAACAGAGTCTGTGGAGGGCTACACCTTCTTCTGCCGGGTGGACGAAGTATGGATCATCCTTAAACGAGGTGTCGCCTTCTACAATTGGTTTTCCAAGCTGTTTCTTGTCTTACTGATTCGCGTAATGCTTTCCATTTCGTTGAGTGCTTCAACCACGAAACGACCAAGGGGAGACAGTGTTTCTTCTGAGATCGCCAGTGCGTGGAAGATCAGAATCACGACCCACTGCGTCCGCAAGATGGATTACAAGGGCCGGAAATTGGACGGCATCCCTCGAGACATCCGATTGAACTTTGATGCCATGACCACGTTGGCAGTTCTATTTGCGGACCCCAGGCAGCAGTATGAGCGACGCTATTTCTAGCATACCATTGAGACGTAGAGCCGTTGAGGTATCACAGCCTCTACAAGTGAGATCTTGTTCGGCGAATGCACAGAGGGAATCGCAAACGTCCTTCCGAACGTTGATTTCCGCCATGTGTCCTGCCAACATGGAGATTGCTCTCCTCCCAGAGATTCCTGCCTGTGCCTGGGACTGATGGATATTTTTTCATTTGGTTGGTTTGCGCGTGGCAGATCAGGTTGCATCAAGTGCACCGAGCAAGAGGTCCAGCTAGATAGCTGGATCCATTGTCTGCAGTTTCTGCAGTGGGATGACAGGCCACCCCTGAGCTGATATGGGCATCTAGATGGCAAAATTAGTGTTAATCAAGGTGGAAGCAGTGCAAGCTGCTCAGCTCTTCTCAGCGAGAACTGACATCAGGCAGTCAGACCTTTTGCTTCTTAAGTTGGTTATCTTGAGAAGGTGTGTAACATGGGTGGCTAGCTCATGAGTGCACAAGCCGCAGGCATCCACCTGAGTGTTGCTGTGACCTTTGTCATCCGCCCGCATCAACTGCAAAGAGAAAGTTTGCCAGGACTGGTAAATGCCTCTCATATAAAGAAGGCAGATAGGTGTAGGATCCCCTTCGCATGCCGCAGGACCGCGTCCCAGTTTCGCGCCTCCAACGAAGACTGCTGCACACCTTGGCGCAGTTCGCGGAGCGTCATCTTGCAGAAAAACTGTCCGAAGAGGAGCTCCCGCCTCCGTGCGCCAATGATGCTTTCCATCCCGCGAAAAAGCACCCTGGATGCAGATAAGACGGTTGCCCGCACTGCAACATGCGCGTACCTATGTTTAATATTCAAGGGATGGTCGTTGTCTTCGAAAAGAAAGAAAGCCTCGAAACAGCATGGCTATCGATCGGTTCATGCAACGTTCGTCCGGGTTGTTTGGAAAGACGGCCGACGACTCTTTGCGCCACCTCGGTTTGGCAGAGCTCTGTCCAACCCACCCTCACCGGTTACTTGCCATGTCGCAGTACAGCATTTCTTCTAGTGATCCCTCGTCATTTTTATCTTCGATAGCAGCAACATGGGCTCAATAAGGTGGTCATGGGGTCTAGGGTTGAGAGTGTAGGGTTTAGGATTGAGGGCTTAGGGTGTCCGATCCAAGTTTTTTGACCATTTGTGGAGACGCCAGGCTTAGTTCTGACTTTGTTTTTCGGCATCTCAGAAAGTGCTCTGAGTACGCGCACAAGGCCTGAGTCCACCGTCAGTGTGATTTGTGACAACTTGTAGCCATTGTAGCCGATTGGCCAGGCCCTGGGAAAGGTTCAGTGGCCATCCCTTGCGATGCTTGTTGATGCCAGCCCGAAAGCCAGAATGGACGCAACTAGGATGCAAAAAAAAGAGAAGCAATGGAAACTGGAAAGCCATAGTTTCAAGCGAAGATGCAGGTTTGGCTACCTCTTGTTTACATCGACGGTCATCTTTTCAGCTGGCTCATCCAACGGCTTCCGGATCTAACACCATCGACAGTGAGTGACCAGGTTAAGACGCAGGAGGCCAACGAGCTGGTTGATGTCCTGGCCGAGAGATTTGTTGCATCAGACAAAGCGCGTGCAGCCGTCAAGAACATGTGGCCAGGCTTTTGCTAGTTCATGTAGATTGCCTAGTCCAGGGCTTCCTGCTTGTGGCCTCACTGCTGCTGAGGCCAAAGAATTTAAGCCGCGTTCGGCAGGAGAAGCTCACCTCGCGTGACCATTTACGAGCTTGTCTGCACACGCTTCAAACAATGGGGCTTGATCTTGCACGTCCAGCCAAGCCGCTGCGTCCCGTCAATGCCGCTTCCGAATCGCGTGCACTCCATCGGGAGAAAGCCTTCATTTACGATCGCGAGACCGGGCAAGCTGAATGGGATTACTTGGACATGAGCGAGGATGCCCGAAATCCTCTGAGTATTGTTCTTCACCCTGATGAGGGATCCCCTTTGTATTCGGCTGTCATGTTCCTCCTGAGCCGTGATTGCCTCATACATCTACAGCGTGACGAGTTGTACCCCTGGTAATATGGCACGTAGATCTACTTCTTTTTCTAGGTTTGCTCCGTTTGATTCAGGCACAAGTTGCAGACCTGCCACCTCAGAGTTCTTGCAAGCAACCCTTCCTGCCGACGCCACCTGTCAGATTGGCGAGCAGGGACTCTGTGCGTGACGCTTGTGCTTTGCTTGCTGCGTGGAGCAGGTTCCACAGTAATGAGACATTGTTGTGACTGGATCATATATATGAGGAATGCACTCGCTCACCAGTTGGCTAATGAAATCGCGGCGGGCTCCGTGGCACACCGCCCACGTTGGACAATCATGGGTTGCTGCAGGGAAGCGGTATCTAGAGATTGCTCCCTGGATGGAATAATATTGTCCATGCAGTGTAGTGGTGTTGGGTACAGTGGCTTAGGCTATCTTCAGTAAGTACATTCTTATCTAGCATACAAATCAACGTTTCATGTTCTGTTCGGAATTTTCTAAAGACCGTGCAGGCACGGCCGATTTGAAGCTCTGTTTGAATTTCATACGTTCATGGAGGGTAGATAGGCTCTACTGGCCGGATGCGCAAGGCTCAACCTGATGACCTCATCACGCAGAGCTTCAGCGCAGCTATCCTGGCCGAGCCCCTTGACCCACAGCTTGAGTAACTGCGCCAATTGCCTTGTCTGAATGAATACTTTTTCAATCTCAGGAACCAAGAACACGCGGACGATGAATCCTTGGAATCATTCCAGAAGGTCATGGTCATTTTGGAGAAAGTGATCAGGCCCGATAGGTGACAGAACCCGTGAGTAACAGTGACAGCACATTGTTTTGTCTCAGGCGTACGAGCTCCTGCTTCGAGAACAAGCGTTGGATTTCTTGGTCTTTCTGCGCCGAAAACTATCAGTTTTCTGCGCAGTTGCTTCTGATTTTATGGGCTTGCGTTGAAGAAACTCAGCCGACATATGAAGTGGTTTCTGTTGAGATGCGTTAGCGGATGATGTACCTGTTGACCCAGGAAGGCATCAACCCATTTCATATCCTGAGCAAGTCCAGCGAGAACTCCACGCAGCAAGAGAAAAGTGCCTACGACAAGGTAGTTCACCTGTGCGTTCGCGTTCCTCGGTTGAGATACTATGCGTCTTGCCTAGTGTGTAGCAGATCCCCGTACAAGTACAAAAAACTCTGTCGCCTCGCAAGGCTCTCATGGATGAGCAGTCTCAAAAACTGTTCAAAAGCATGAGCCTCATCATGTCCCCCTTCAGGGAGCTCTGTTTGTGGCTGGTCCCTTGGCTGAATGTTCCTAGCGATGTGAATGTTGTGGTGCAGCACTGTGTCGTTTGGGCATAATTGTCATGTCTAAGCAACGACGAAAAACGAATATGTGGTCCCTTCACGAGCACACGCTCTTTCTGAACAGCGAACAATGGCAGCGTCTGTTGGAGAAGAACCTGACAGATGGGATTAGCTCTCGCGTCATGGAGTTGCTTGGGATCGAGCCAGACACGTTCGTTGACGAGACGAACCGGGAGGCTCTGCATTTAAGCTTAAAGCATGAGTCTTTCGTGTACACTTGTGAGCAGAAATGTCTCGGTTTATGGCGTACCATATGCTAGACGCACGTAGCAAGCCTTTTTGTGGATTTTGTTTACTACATGTTCCCCCCCCCCAGTTTCCTAGGTTTGCAATCTACAGTGTCCATCATGGTGTAATCGCCTACCCATTAAGTGGCCTGATGCCCCCGTTTTTTCCCAGAATCCGGTGAGCATGTTTCAGAATCAGATATTCTGATGGAATGGTTGACGCCCGTAGAATTTACTACAGGATGCTTCGCAGAGTACGATTGACTTTCTTTTATTTTCCTGCGTGGATATAGTGGCCAGTGCTGAATTACTGCAAGCTCCCAGTTTCTCGCAACTGTTGCCTTCCATGTTCACTTTTTTGTAGGTCATACTCCACGGAGGGTAGTCATGTCCCATTCATTTTCATGCGCTGAGTGTCTGCTTTGACTACTTGGCTGGTGTACGAATGTTATCCAGGCCCAAGTCCCCAAAGGTTCTCAAGTCCGTGCCTCATTCCAGACTGCAGCATGGAAGGGTTCGAGTACGAGACCATCTATGACAAGAAATTGCGATCTTACGAGAAGCGTATCCTTTGGCTGGATGGCGTGAAGGAGCAGGAAATGTACAAGACATACCGTGCCTTCATGAACTCTCACGGGCAGATGCTGCAGGGTCAGGAGCCTCCTTGCCCTGCCCCTGTGACACCGAAGGCTGTTTGGGGACAAGCGGGCAGACAGTGGGAAGACGATGCCCACACTTTCCGTGTCAGTCTACGAAAATGGCATGCTTTGTCAAAATACCTGCCAGCATTCGACCTGAGCAGAGCTTGTGTGTTAGACGGGAGGCATTGCTGATGTTACGCGGTGTGCCGCGGGTCAGCTGTAGATATGAGTGTCGCAAGGTAAGGAACTTTAAATCAATAACGATATCCTAGATCCCGAATATAGTAGACTTCATATACGTAACCCCTCCCTTCTGGCAGCGATGTTCGAGATCCTTATCTTGCAGGCCCAAATTCAGTTTCTGGTGGCAAGCTATGTTTAGAACACGTCCGGGATTGTGGAACTTCATCACTAGCGCACGGACCGAAAAAGAACAGAGGTCTTGCCAGACCTTGCTTCCCTGAACGCAGTGGCAGAATGTAGGTTCTCAAGCTTTCAGTTTACAAGTTGCCGTGGTACTGAGACATTGTTCTTCCCTAATAGTGTTGAAGGCTACCGGTCAGGCACAGAACCATTTTGGCAGTGGCCTCTGCAGTGTTGGAAAGTTGGCCCCCGAAAACCCCGCACTAGAACGCTCGTGAAATTTCGAGTTGGACTGCTTGGATGTTCTGAGTATGGGCCCGCTTTTATAAAACCTTGGTGCAGTGTACAAAGTCATGTGTAGAGAACGGTTGGCCACCTATTCTTTAGAAGCTCCCATCATACTTGGCATGCTATCAGTAGCCACGGAATTGCATCCCTGTGATGATAGTGTGTACATCACTTTGATGTTCGGACAGGCTCTGGTGATTTCTCATCGAAAGTCTGACTTCGAGTATAGTGTCGTCATGGATCACCTTGACGTGCTCCTCAACTGCATCTTTGAGCTATCCCAATACGCACTTGGTCTGCAGAGCTCGCCCTGCCGGGCGGCGTGCCTGCTGAGCGAAAGCAACGAGCTGACCGACTCAAGTTCTGTACACCGTGACGTGCTGCAAGACTTGCAGCGAGAGTGGTCCGTCATACTGAAGATGGAAGCCTCAGAAGCTTGGTCCAGCATGCTAAGTTCAGTGTGCCCGCACACCAAGTGGCAGATAGTGAGAGAAACCTTCAGCGCGCTGGAACAAGAGCAGTTTCAGCGCAGCCAGAAACTGCTGACCTTTCTTACCTCGTGGTTTCCTGCCACAGGTTGGAGTGCCAACATTGAAGACGTGTTTGCAACTCTTTCAGACAGCATCAAGAGATCAAGCAAAGCAGATGCAGGCAGCCTCTGCAACGCCCAGGCTGTCTGCATACGTGGTGCCAACAGATTGTGCAGAGGTGAGGGGCACCCAGAGGCAGTCCTGTTGAAGGCTGCCGATTGGGAGGGCTCTGAGATTCGTGGTCTCAAGTCAAGCGCCTGGCGTCCTGAAAGCTGCTCCGGAAGCTTTCTCGCTGGTTTTATCCTTTTTTTGGGGGCTGATGGGTTTAGGGTGTACGGTGTAGGGCTTACATATGTAATTCACGCAAAGTTTCATTCGCTGGATCTGGACGGTTGCAGAAATTAAGATTTCAGATTTCGTTTGAGACTTGGTGCAAAAAGGAAACCGCATGTGAGGTAACACGTTTACTGTTTACATCTTGTGTAGTCTTACGAAGTCATACAATATGAGAAGAACAACATTGGAACTTGTGATTGGGGGTGCCTTCCGTGCATTTTGTCGACAGAGAACATGTCCTGTTTTTCACAGCCTGTTGTATGAGACAGATACTATGTGAATCTTGCAAAAACCAAACGTAGTCTTGAAAGTCCTGAGTATGTGGGAAGCTCATGAGGCTTTGCTGACAGTTCCTGTCACGTGGACGACATCCTGAAAGGATACCCGAGCACCTCCGCCTTTCAGCACACCCGATTGCACCTGAATGCCATGAAGGCTTTTATGCTGGCTGAGCAGTGCCTTGTCCTGTCTAAAGTTTGTGATTGTGTCAACACAATACAAAAAGGTATGCACCCGAATGGCAGAAGTTTTTGAGGGTAGGTATCCTCCATTCATTGCTGCAAAATCAAAGGATGGGTATCACCGCGGATGATGCCAAGAGCAGATTCTGGACCGCTTCGGTGATGCAGCGAGGGATGTTGGTCAGTCACAAAGAAAAGTGGTACAGTGTTCTCGGCTCCACACCCGCACTTTGCTACGCAACTTGAAATGAAATGTTCACTTAAAAGCTTGCAGTCAACATGACCGTGGCGCAGACTGTCTAAATTAGAAGCTGAAGTTCCCACAATACAAAAGGAGCCCTGTTGTATCAGCAACATACCAAGGTCATCCAGCTGCAAGAAGTCAACTTGGAGTTCAGAGGCACTTTGCCCCCTGAAGAAGTTCGGGAAGATCGCATTCCGCTTGATAAAAACGCCGCCTCCGTGAAGGATGTTTTGAATGAGGAGCAGGGTGTCAGCTGTCTTGTTTTTACTGCAGGGCGGAACCTGGGATTGCAGTAGTTCAATTTCATAGGTCTCATTTGGAAAACATGTTGAAGTCCAAGCAAGGAAGTGCGTTCGCACATTGCTGCCTCGCGTGGATGAGGTCTTGGTTTCAGTGATAATGTTGTAAATGTTTGAATACTAAGCTCTGAAAACTTGTTCATTCCCCACCCTCGCTATGGGGTTGTTAGATTTTAAAGCAAATGTTGCCCTGGCCCGACTGGAAGCTGCTTTCGTGACCAACCACCAAGTATCCCTGCAGTGCCCAACTGCAGACTATCCCTGTCGTGCCCAACCACCAAGTATCCCTGCAGCGCCCAACCACCAAGTATCCCTGCAGTGCCCAACCGCAGAGTATCCCTTCAGTGCCCAACCGCAGAGTATCCTTGTAGTGCCCAACTGCAGACTATCCCTGCAGTGCCCAACCACCAAGTATCCCTGCAGTGCCCAACCGCAGAGTATCCCTGCAGTGCCCAACCGCAGAGTATCCTTCCAACTGCAAAGTATCCCTGCAGTGCCCAACCGCAGAGTATCCCTTCAGTGCCCAACCACCAAGTATCCCTGCAGTGCCCAACCACCAAGTATCCCTGCAGTGCCCAACCGCAGAGTATGTCTGCAGTGCCCAACCGCAGAGTATCAATTTCTTGCACCGCATTTGCAGTGCTGCA
>CAJNIZ010020779.1:163683-179680 GCA_905231905.1 Symbiodinium pilosum
ATTCAGAATCAGCTATTTTTTTTTATTTCTTATTCCGAAACCCTCAAACAATAGCTGATTCTGAATAATTTCCCCGAAACTTTTCATTATTCCGGATGCCTCCATTATTTAGGGTGCGACATTACTTTCCAAAGACCCACGCCATTGAAACGCCAGCTACAGCAGCAATCTGCCTCTCAGGCGGCAACATAATATGGAGTACACGCGCCCTTCTGCCCCCCTTTCATCTCGTTGCTGAGTTCTGCGGCCCAAAATTGAAAAGCTTAACTTCGCCATTATGATGAGACTAGAAAAGAACCTAGACGTTTATCTGCTTAGCCACGGCGTTGAGGTACATTGGCTACTAATGGAAGCTCTAGAGTACACAGGTCAGTTCATGACGTCCCAATACGCTGAACCCACAGCCCACAGCGTTGAAACACCTTGATTTAGGATGCAGGGCCTAAACCCTAAACCTCGGAAATCCTGTGAAACCCCGGCTTTCTGGGAGTGACTAGGGAACTACATATACGCGATCTGATTCATTCCTCTTCTTAGACCATTTTCAATGAAGGGAGGTTGTTTATTGTTGAGGGGACCCAAAACCCTAAACTCTCTCCGGGGTCGCTTGAAACAGGACTGCCGATCCTAAGCCCTGTGTAGGACTCAGGTTTAGTACAGGTTTTAGGGTTTACTGCGAGGGGTTTATAGGGATTAGGTGGGACAGACACTCGCACCAAGAGGTCTTGTGCACTGAGCACTTGCGGGAAGTATGTGAAGAGTTTAGGGTAGCTTGCGACTGCCCGATTCAGTCTGGCGATGTGATGTGGTGATTCTCCTCAAGTGGGGTCTGGATTTGGTCTCCAGTGACTGTCACCAAGGCCCAGCCAGCGCTACGCTGCACACTAGCATCGTAGGTGTCGGACACCTGTTGTTGAATTCCTTCAGCTACCACAAACCTGTGTTTAGGGCGTAGGGCTTATTGTTGTTGATTACTTCGGGTCTAGGGGTTAAGGTTTGCGGTACCCAAAGAACCCGATGACCCCCAAGTTACCCTAGGTATCCAAAAGTAGATACCGCTTACAGACTTTAGGGGCACAGATAGGTAATAATTACTTCTACGCTGAGATGCCCAGGGCTGCGGGACATCCCTGAAACCATATCAGGTGTGCGAGTAGCACTTAAGACTTATTCCTTAATCAAGTTGTATAAGACTCCTGGGTGACCCTGAACCCTGAAACCACAAACCTTGACAACCCTAAACCTCTAACCCCACAACTCTGGGAAGATGCGCCTTGTAATCAATTTCCTCTTTTGTGGCCTGGCACTCTGAGGGATCTGCACAAGACGGGTCGAGGCGGCCAAGAGCGGAAGGTCCAACAAGTTACTGGCAGCAACAGCCACCAAAAAAAAAAGAAAGCCATAAATGATAGTAAAAGCAGTGATGTTAATCAGGGAATAGCAGCAGTAACTGTAGTCTCAGTAGTAATACAAATAGTAAGAATAAGAAGAAGAACTTGCTTTTCTATTATGAGTGTATGAAGTCCACTGTTGGTACAAGTACTTTCATCCAACCATGAGTCTTTTCATTATTACGAGCATGACTACCTGTATGACAGCTATTCCTATAAAGGGTTTGCGTTCTGGTAGAATTACCACAGTTACGACCGCCACTTCCACCGCCACAACCACCACTACCGCCGCCGCCGCCGCCACCGCCACCGCCACCGCCACCGCCACCGCCACCGCCCCCGCCCCCGCCCCCGCCCCCGCCCCCGCCGCCACCACCACCACCACTACCAAAACTGCTACTGCTACTGCTACTGCTAGGGTTATGGCAATAACAGTACTAGCAGTAATAGCGGAAACACAAATCACAGTGGTTCTAGTAGTAGTGGTGGTAGCCGTATGACAGTAGCAGCGGCAGCAGTAGCAATTAGTGGTAATAACAAGACTACCAACAGTAATAAGAGCAACATAAATAAGAATTGCCGTCTTTGACAAGTGAACTCTTGTTCAGCATGCAGAATCTTGTACCTTTGGGGAATGACGTGTATCTAGGTCCCTTTTCTGCCCAAGGCGCGATGTTCTGGGTAGATTCCACACACCGCGTCTGTTCTTAATGCAACAGCTTCACACACGTTCGTCTTACTTTAGAAATTGAGATGACAATCACAACCTTCGAAACCATCCATAGTCCCAAGAGAAGCTTGTGCTACCTTCATGTACATGTTGGATTCGGACATGCTGTCCAGTTATAGGTTCCAAGTTGCCTGAAGAATACTGGGGCATCATCTTGGTTTAAAATCTAAACGGCGTAGATTCAAACAGCAACCCACAAGGGCCAAAATCCCAGAGAGCCCAAAACCATAAGAGCCCCTCAGCCCGAAACCTAGAACCCCCAAACCCTAATTAAAAAGCCCTAATCCCCAGGCCCCGAACTCTGTGGCAGCTTGGTGACCTGCTCGCCTCCATCACCGAAGACCTCTGCAGTTGAGGGGGCCCTAAAATCGATTGGAATAGGGTTTAGGGTTCATGCTGCCTAGTATAGCCGGGTGGATCTTACTCACCTTACCCCAAGAGCTGAGGATTAAATGGAGAAGAACATGGAACATGACATGGAAACTGGGATTATGTAATCGGTGGTTTACGAGGGTTTCAGGATGGGAGCTGCTCAAAGGGGGAGTTGATATGGGGAGTATATGAGGGCTGTATGGCTTTAGGGTCTAGGCGCGTTGGCAGGCATACACACGGGTAGTGTAGTGCATTTCCATCTGCCTTGTAGTAAGATCTACGTAGCATGCGGAATGCAGCGCAATGCACACGAGCTCTTTGCCTCAGGCAAATAGAATTCCTAAAGGCACCTCGGCCCTTTCAGCGTACTGGTTAGCATATCTCATCAGGCCCGGTCATTTTCTATATCCCAAAAACATCTACATCATATGGGGGCTGTACCAAAGATGCACGAAGCCCGCCTCCCAACAGAAAGAGCCCATGACATGGGGACCTCCCAAAATCGTTTACATGGATCTCACAGATAACCAGCCCAACAATAATCTCTAAATCCTGAACCTCATCCCTTAACCCTATGTTACCCTGACAACCCCTTGAAAGGAACCTGTACATATCCATACTGACCCAACATTTCTTCAGCGCCTCGTCTTCTGGCGGAAGCTCATTCTCCAGCTTGTTGATGTCTGTGTCGACCTGCACCTCAGTTTAGAATTTAGTGTTTAGAGATTAGGGTCTAGGGTTTAGAGATCAAGTAAGGTTTACCGTTTGGGGTCTGGGTTTGAGCTCTAAACGTCCACGCATTGTGTGACTCGTTGATTTTCGGCCAATACCTAACACAAAAAGATGAAGCCACATCATCACTTTCCCTAAACGCGGTGGACAGACACACTGTTTTGGCAGCAAATCCAAAGCTGTAGTTGGGAGGGTGAGCCACTGGGCCCACCCTCCTGCATTCACCTCATCCGGCTAGCTGGGGCCGCCAACGACTGCGCCTACACATCGGGCGATTAATGGGCAGCCGCATCGGCTGCAGGAATATGACGGCGCACCTGTCGCGAAGAAGAGACGAGCCTGGCCCAAACAATTCCTCAGGGCGGGTGGGCGGGAAAAAAGCAAACCTGGACAAGCAGATCCTGCACACCAGTCGAACTGAAATCTAACACAAGTATCACCAAGCTATATACCACGCGTTCATGCAAAGTGATAGTTCTGCACGACGAACGTGAGAGTCCCTTAAAGCATGACAACCCTCTCACACCCTGAAATGCCGAAAACCAAAGTCTCCGAAATGCTGGCACCATCACTTAGGTCGCTACCCCTGAATTATGTCAGAGGCTACTGAAAGTCATACTAGCCCCTTGATGATAAAGCTTAAACCCCAAACCCCTAAGCCCCAAAACCAGAAACCCTCAACCGAATCTCACGCCAAGCTACCATCCGCCGGATCAAGAGTATGAGAAGAAACTCCGACAGAGCTGGCCTTTCGGATGGTATGACAGTTTAGGGTTTGGGCTTTAGGGTTTAGAGTTTGGGAATTGGGGCTTGGGGTTTAAGGTTCGGGGCTCAGGATTGAATGTTTAGGGTTGAGGGTTTGGGGTTCAGGTTGAGGGTTTGGGGTTTGGGGTAAACCCTAAACCCTAAACCCTAGGGCCTGGGGCCGAATAGGTTTTGGGCTTATGGCAGATGAGGGTTGCGTGGTTGCAGGAACGGCAGGCGGGCTTGACAAAAAAATCTTACGGTAAGGCTTAGGGTTTAGGGTTTAGGGTGTAGGGTTTAGGGTTTAGGGTTCAAGGTTTAGGGCTAAGCGTATATAGTCCCTCTTAAGTAGATAGAATATGGGGTGTATGGGGATCTTATCATAATATACCCAAAGCCATGTTCTATCTACTTAAGGGGGACTATAATACTCCAGGTAACATAGCACAACAGGCAGCGCACATGTCTTGCTCAGTCTTTTTTTGGTACCTACAGCAAGGACCATCTGCGCGCTTGCAGGCCATAGACCCTAAACTGGGTTATATATAGTAATTAATAGGGTTTCCTCAATATAGTAACTTACATTAAGTTCCTTAACAGCAACCCAGTAAACCCTAAGTTCTTAAACCTAAAACCTAAATCCTAAAACGTTTAGGTTTGAAACAGGTGATTGAACTGTCTGAAGGATCTCTGAGGTGCGTCTTGGTATGGTTTTGCGTTTAGGGTTTAGGGCAATATGATTGAGGGTCAAGGATTTAGACTTCGAGTTTGACAGCATAGGGGCTTGACTATTTTTAAACATAGCAGCCACAGAAGCATGGCCCGGTGCTAGTTTCTCATCTTGGTAATTAGGCTTCTTCATAGGATCAAGGCAGTAGATTGCCACCGTGAAACAGCAGACGGGCGATAAAAGGGGTGGAGCTTACAGATTCATGTGAAAGTTTCTCAAAGCGTGCCTTACAACCCCGATAATTGCTTGTGACCTAGGTACACATATACGCTTATATTCCCAAGGGGGCCTAGTCCCGTGCGCAGCCACCCCGAGGAAAGTTCCACAAAGATTAACAAACCTGAGGCCCGACATCCTCATCTTCTCTGAAATGAGAGCTGCATCATTCAAACTATTACCCGAGGGCTCCAAATCGCACAATGTGGGTTTTAGGCCGGTCGTGCTGACTCTCCTTGGCCTTTTCAGCCCTATTGTTGAAGCAGGCAGGGGAAGGGTATAAGCTGAAGGACTTTGTGAGCGTATAGTCCTTCTTAAATAGATAGAATACAAGGGTTATATTGGGGTTTAATTGGCATAATGGAGAAGAAAATGGAAACTACTATTTAGGGTTAAGGGTTTAGGGTCTAGAGTTCCCATAGAACATGGCTTTGGGTATATTATAATAAGATCCGCACATACCCCATATTCTATCTACTTGTATTCTATCTACTTACCGGGGGACTATAAGGGCAAGCCAAGTCTGGGGCAATATTGGGGTTATATGGGGATAACGGAAAACAAAATGGAAATTACCATTTAAGGTTTAGGGTGAGTTTTCTTGTGGGCCTCCTTAGAGGGAATAATCGGGTTAAGTCCCTTGAAGCACAACCCTCTACAGGGGCACCCGGAACTGTTCAAAGCTCCTGTGGCGTAGCGCTATGCGTCTTGGGCATTTTCAGATGGAATCATGGAAGGCTCCAAATTCTTTGGTGTAATATAGACCTCTCCTCAATGATAATCCCTACCCTTCCCAACTTTACAAGAACTTCCTAATGTGGTAACTGACTAGCACCTAGCATGACTAGCACTCCACTTCAAAAGCATGGGGTCCAAGATGTTGACTTCGGGCTTGGACTTCAGGTGTAAGGTTGTGGAGCAATGTTCCTATGCTCTACGAGATTACAGCGAACTTGCTCTTACGATGCGAGCGCATGCAATCTCTGTATGACACCTGCAGAATCCTATCACAAACACAGACTTTCGGGCAAACCAGTGGAACAACAAAGCAAATGATGCCATATGATAGCGTCTGACCAGACATGGCAGGAGGGACACAAAGTTTGAACATCGTCATTTGAGCCATAATCTAAACTCCTTAAAGGGGGTTATATAGGGGATTATATATGGGACTACCATACGGGTTATTAAGGGGGATACCAGGAGTTTAGACTATAGCTCATTTTGCCAATGATGGTTGCCCTCAGGGACTCTAGCAGTCTTTGTTCGGATGGATTATCAGGGGATTTTAGGAACTGCTAATGAGGATTCGAGCGACATTCTCTTGAGAACTTCTCATCGCTGGAGCGCAAAATTTTCAGAAATTCCTTTCATCCTTGCAACCTAAACCATAATCCTGAATCTAAAAAGCTTGAACCCCAAACTCTGGGACCCCCCAACCCTAAACCCTAACTTCTGAGCTTCGTACAGCCGGGTGCAAAGGAAGAGGATAGCAGAAGCCTCATGCTGCTGTCTCAGAAAGAGTTTCTCAAACGTTGAGTACCAGTCCTTGAGTAGCAACCAAGCTACAGCGCGATTGCAGACAGACTTCTGTCCTAAACCATATGAGCTATAGTCTAAACTCCTAGTATCCCCCTTAATAACCCCTCTGGTGTTCCCCTATAGAATACCCTATATAACCCCCTTTAAGGAGTTTAGATTATGGCTCAAATGACGATGGTCCTAAACCATATGGGTGATTGTCAAAATTATGGTCCCTTTTTGGATCCCCATTATCATACGGCACCTAATATTTAGGGTACCCAAAAAGGGACCATAATTTTGACAACCATCCATATAATAAACTCAAACCCTAAGCCTTGAACTTTCACCCCCTGGCTCCTCAACCCTAAGGTTTAGGGTTTAGGGTTTAGGGCTTAGGGTTTAGGGCTTAGGGTTTAGGGTTTAGGGTTTAGGGTGCCCAAGTACCTAAACAATGAACGGAGTGTGCATCATCGTGGCTTCTGCCCCTGTCATCCCCCTACTGAAGCTCAAGATGGAGGGCTAAAACTCAAAGCCTTGCTGATCCCTAAGCCTTAACAGGACTCTAAGCCCCTAAATTCCTAGGGACTCTCAGGACCCCCNNNNGGGTCCAAAGAGTTCCTAGAATAAACCCTAAACCCTTCATCTATAAGACCCCGAATCGTAGAACTCTCACCCTGAGCTCCCCTACCAGACCCCACCCCCAACACTACCTTGGTTAGCCTTTGGAGCCCTTTGAAAACAGATTAGTATATACCAGGACCCTCCTTGTACCTTTAATTGGGGATATGTGGTCCCTAATAGTAGGTACTTAGGCCCTAATAGAGGGCAGGAGGAGGGTCTAGGTAGGGACCTTATGAAACCAAGAATTCAGGGCATATGTTTAAATATCCAAAAGAACAACACAGCAACCCTTCAATGCTCCCTCAATTAGCCTCAGGTAGCCGAACTGAACAAAGCCACCACTGAAACCAACGCCCCAAATCTTCATGTAAACTAGGCTGCCAGATATGGATGCATATCAAATAGCGTGGTTTCTTCAATATATGGCAACTTAAATACATTAATTCAGTTCCTTAACAGCAACCCATATTGTCCTGCCAGCATGTTCAGGCACCAGCCAGGTGCCTGACAGCTTAAGCAACGGCTTGGAGCCGCACCCAATTTCGGTGTCTTTCAACCTGCACCAGAGCCAGGGGCTTGCAGTTAGATATTTGCGTCTGAAAGGTTCATAGACTTTTAGGTTGAGAGGGTTCTGATAGGTGTTGCTTACCGCTTGGGTTTTGAGAGTTTCGAGTTTGGCGCTGGGAAGGGGCGCCGTGGGGTTACTTGCCGCGTTGTCTGGCAGCTCGGTCTAAGTGGTTGACGCAGACGCCTGAAGAGCTAGGAGAACCACTTCCCGTATGACTATAAGCCTTAGTCGAGGTAGTATAGCATACCTCAAACCGTGTTCTGATTACTAAGAACCCTATCCTGAAATGCTTGAGGACTGAGCCCAATCTTCAAAGACGTGCGACTGCTGAAGCCCACCCGCAGCTCCATCTAATGTTCACGGAGAATAGACTGGTTATGGTATACTCTTATATATCACGGAGAATAGACTGGTTATGGTATACTCTTATATATATATATCAAAGGGCTATCATGGAATGAACTAAAATCACATGTGTAGTCGTTCAAGCTTCTACTTTGCCTGCAGCTTCGCAGCCTCAACCTAGAAACACGTTGTTTACGATACCGTAGGAAATCTATGGCTTACTGGTTCTTAGAATTGAATAAGGGAATATATTTTATGGTGATTATATGGAGATTATACTCCCTGATCCCCTACCAAGAACCAGTAATTAAGATAATTGCAGTTCCAGATTTGTGCGGTGTAACAGTGAAAACCCGAAGCAGCTTCCACAGAAACCTAGATAGGGTACTACCTGAACCCCAAAGGTGTGTAGAATAATGGCCTTTTGGGCTATTATTAAAGGTTTAGGTATATTATTTCACATACTTTTGGGGTTTAGGTGGGTACATTGCCTTCGTGGAGGTATAGCCAAACCAACGCACACAAACAGCCCAAGCTACGAATCCAGCGATCCGACTGAGATAGCGGCTGTACAGCGAGGTCCACGGATGGGTGGGAACCTGCCAGGCTTGGGGTTTAAGATGTGGGGCTGAAAGGTTTGGGTTTACGGCCAAGGGCTTAGGGTTCAGGGCGTGGGCTGGGTGGGGCTTAGGGTTTAAGGATTGAGGGGTGGGATCTCCGGGTGTGGAGATAAGGGTTTTGCCAGAAACTGGAGTAGTCTGTGAGAAGCCTTGCCCTAGCGCTTAATTTCCCAAGGCCAAAGATTGAAAAAGTGCGCAATTGCAATTGTAGGTTCTCAGCTCTAAGTCTGCGGCTTCTAAACAGCGGGGATTGCGCAATCAATGCCAACATAACATAACCCTCGAAACGGCACCATGCTCATGCATGTCGAACATTATTATGATACATGGCGGCGACTCGCATACAGCGCAGCTGTCATGTTGACGCAAATCAATTCAAAAACCCTGCGCAAAATGTCCGAACCCGAAATCCTGAACACTATGCTTGCCAAACCCTACCTAAACCTCCAAAGTAGGAACAATTATGGCTTAAATTCCCAAAAGCCCATCGGGCTATTATTCTGCATTAAACCTCATTTGTCAAAGCCTAACGGGCCATTATTTTGCATGCTCTAAGGGTTCAGGTAGACACAAAATCCAAATAAACCCTAAACCCTAAACCCTAAACCTAAGCCCCGGCCTTTCCTCGGGTGCAGGGACTCTCCGGTCCACGCTTCAAAACCCACCCCCACACAGTAACCGTTTAGGGTTTAGGGTTAAGGGTTTAGGGTCTAGGGTCTGGGGTTTAGAGTTTAGGGTTTAGGGTGTAAGGTTTAGGGTTCTACTGAGCCCTGAATTACATTCAGCATCACTACTTGAACCCCATAACCGCTTGATTGGGTTGCTTTTAAGGAACTTAGGTTAAGTTACCATCATTTGGGTAAATAGCACATATTAAGGCTTCCTTATTCTCCTTAACGGCAACCCAGTTGAGGAGACTTTCAGAGTTTGGGGGCGGAACCTTGCCCTAAACTCATGGGTTCAACTGTACCCCCCTCTATACTACCCCCCCTAGGTTCCCCCTTAATCAACCTTAATTAAGCCTAATTATCACTAAATAACCTTAATTAAGGGGGGAACCTAGGGGGGAGTAGTATATAGGGGGGTTACTAGTTGAACCCATACTAAACCCTAAACAATGAACCCTACAAGCCGAACACCTCTCAGAGGTTCTATGCGGGGTAGGCTGCCCGGTGCAGCTTTGAGCCTTTTAATGCAAAAAAACCTGGACCCTCCAGGGTGTTTTTCCAGGTTTGGGGTTCAAGGGTTTAGGGTTCAGGGTTCAAGGGTTCAAGGGTTCAGGGTGTAGGGCTTGCTACTTTACCTACTTGATTTCATACTCTTGAACTCCAATCCTCCTGTCCTCAAGACATCTTCAGTGCAGCGCCACCCTAAGCCTGAACACTGGACCCTGACCTCCAACCTTACATGCTAAACCCAGCAACGCTGACCCTCAACCCTCAATTGCTGAACCCCAATTCCGACACCCCAAACCATGAATACCTTTGACTGTACGCACCACACCCTCTAAACCCCCAACTGTAAAACCCTAAACTCAGAAGCACGAAGACCGCTACCTTATTCCTCAAGCCTAGGCGCTAGAAGCCAAAACCCTA
Source organism: Symbiodinium pilosum (assembly GCA_905231905.1). Lineage (NCBI taxonomy): Eukaryota > Dinophyceae > Suessiales > Symbiodiniaceae > Symbiodinium > Symbiodinium pilosum. Next base: position 173,872 of record CAJNIZ010020779.1, read on the forward strand.
TGGACACCCTAAACTTACTGGGGGTTAGGGAATAAGGGAATGTATTAACTATGTTGCGGTTATTTAGGGATTACATCCCGCTATTCCCTACTAATTAGCAACTAGTATGTAAATCCCCAGGCCCAAGACCCTGGCCTCTCTTCGACGCGACTTGCGAAGGTGGGCCTCAGTTAGAGCATGTTCTACTCATGCTTAATTGGGAACATGGGCATGGACGAGAACATGCAGGCCGCAACATAATCTAGGGTATACTGTAGACAGTGGGGATCCAAGGTTCAGGGCCAGGGCTTTTGTTGTAGGGTTTAAGATGAACTAGGGTCCTTGGCTTGAGATTTATGAGGCTCGGCATGCAGGAACTATGGGGTTGGACGTACCAAAACCCTGTTGGTCTCGTTTTGGGCGGAGTCCAGCTTGTGGTGTGATAAGCCACTCTCCCTTTGAGCAGACACTGAAGTATCAACACGAAGTTGGCGAAGCCAACATGCCACCCATGCGCTTCCGTCATATGTTGGGTTGAGTGGATGGTACTGAATGTCGAGACTCCCGAAATAAGGATTTCTTTGCTAGAAAGCAGGGTTATCTCCCAAAAATTGGAGTTGAACTTACATGCCCCAAAAAATTGCAGGCTTCATGACAAGTGGCACTCATTTTCGGAAGCCCAGCATCCTCACATGTGACTTGCATCTTGCGCTGCCATATCTGCAGCACCGAAGAAGACCAGAGTCTTGGAATCATTCTTCAGCCCAGATAACCTAGTACATCCATTAAGTATCCACCAAACATCCCCAAACCATACGGGGTTAGCTTGCCACTTTGAGGCAAACAGCAGCCGGAAGCTACCCTAAAGCTCAAGTGGGATATCGGAGTTTCTAAACAGCCCTTGTACAATCCCCCACTATCCTCTCCAATGCCTGTAAATCCCTGGACTCTGAAAGGGTCCCCGATTTTGAGCAACCCCACATCTTCAGGCGCCCTCGAATGAATATCAACTCCTGGGGTGCCAGCATTGCTGCAGGATGCACCTGCCAACATAAGTCGAAGATTTCTAGAAGGAATTTAGCCCAAAGCTAAGCTGGATGTATTTAGGAGTTTTTGCAGGAATTCTAATGTAGAGCCTATTCAATTAGAGCATGGCTTCCGGGTATATAAGACATGCTTAGGTAAGGGTTATAGGGGACTGTATTGGATTTTCTTGCAGCTTCTGAAGCAGGGGTCTGAGCTTCAGGGCAATTCAGGGCTCTTGGGACACAGCATACTATGGGTTTAGGGTTTAGGGTTGCAGCACTGAATATACCTTTCGTACTACTACTTGGAGCGCAGTACAAGATCTCTCGCGTCAATGGTTACATAGCCCTAGATGCTAAACCCCAGGCCCGAAACCCTGAAGCGGTTGAGGGTCTGCTGCCACCCTCATAAACCCCTAACTCCCTATTACATCGAAGAGCGTGCTTGGTTATATACCCCAAGCCCCAGATCAGGACCCTATTTTAATTTTTCGATACCAAACTTAAGCCCTAACCCCTAACTGCGGTTTAGGGTCTAGGGTTTGGGGTTTTAGGGTTTAGGGTTTGGGGTTTTGGGCTTGGGGTTGGGTTGAAGGTGTGTGGTTTGGGGTTTAAGGTCTAGTGTACATGGGGCTTATGAGGGGTATGCAGGTGGTGCATAGGGGGCTGGTAACGGGTCCAGGGTTCACACTTCTTGAACGTAAGCCTACACCGTAAATCCCCCAACCCTAAATCCTAAACCTGAACATGAAACTGCGGCCTGCTGTCTTAAGATCTAAGCTTTCAAGTTGTGTCCTGCCGTGCTGCCTGTGTAGAGAATCACCCTAAACCGCACCTAGGGTTTAAGTCTTAGATTTGGGGTTCAGGGTTTGGAAATCCTGGACCCTGACCCCAAAAAAAGCCAGTCTAGGAAGCCTAGCCACCTGGACGTCTCTTCCTGGCTGGCCCCCCTAAAAACTATGACCCCTAAACCCCCAAACCCTATAGTCCCCCTTAAGTAGATAGAATATGGGGTATATAGGGATCCTATTTTAATATACCCAAAGCCATATTCTATCTACTAAAGGGGACTATAAACCCAGAAAACTCTAAACACTGTAAACCTCTGAAGCCCTAAGCCAGCCGCCGGAGAACCGCGATCCCAATGAGGGTGCCTGGAGGATTCTGCAGATCGCGCTACAAATTCTCTCCTGACAGAGCACCTGGCCGACTGCAGGCATTAGACTTACTGGTGGTCAGTGTCTAGGGTGTAGGGTGGCGTGTAGGGCTTATATAGGGCTTACGCTTTAGGGTCTAGATTCTAGATTTTTGGCGTTCAACATTTTTAGGGACTGAAGAGAATTTAAGTAACATAGGGAAAACCACCGGAGATGACATGGAAACTGGAGCAGTACTCCCTACCATTCCCTAGGCCTGCTCAGGATCTACCCACCTTGGTAAAGGACATACGCGGTTCAGGGTTTAGGGATTAGGGTTTAGTGGTGTTTTCAAACGGTTAGAGGTGCCTTTTGGGGGCCCATAGGTGGAAATTACTATACTATGAAAGTTTTCTAGGGATCCCCCTATCTCTGCAAGCTACCACAAGGTATGTGTGAGCCGAGATTCTACTCCAACATCTACAGCAAAGACTTTAACTGTGATTTAAGGTTGAAAACTACACTATTGAGCCAATTGAAGGTTTTTAAGGCAGAGGGCAAAAGCAAATCTAGAAGAACCCATTGCACGTAACGGGTTCATGTCCCTGTGGCTCTAGAAAAGGGTCACAACCATGGGCTCTACATTGGCACTTGATCAGGCTTTTGAAAAACCTTTCACACGATGGAAATGCTGAACATCTTGACCGCCGCAAAAGCTGAAAAAAGTGAGCAAAAAATTCTTACTAGCATAGTGGCAGACTGCTTGAAAAGGTTACATGCCCGGGCATGGAGCGCAGTCAAAATCTGTAAGTGCATATGTAGCCCCGAACCCATATCCTGAGTCCTAAGCCCCTGGCCCTAAGCCCGAAGCTACACCCAGAAACCATAACCCTCAACTCCTCAACGCAAGGCCTGATCCTAAACTCTGAACCCTAAATCCTTCTATGGTCTAGCGACATTAGGAGGGACCCCTAATAGGGACCCTTAATCCCATTACCATATATAACCCTTATATAGTCTATATAACCCCTATATCCCAAGGTANNGGGTCCCTCCTGAAGTCCTTAGACCTAAGCCGCCAAACCCCAGGAAGCCTAAGCTCAAAAGCTCTGAAGTCTTGCCCTGCCCTACCCCGTACCCTAAGGGTCCAAGTACCCAATAACCAGGGGTATGTAGGGGTATATAGGGTTTAGGGATTTAGGGTGTAGGGTTTAGGGATTTAGGGTTTAGGGTCTAGGGTCCATGTACCCAATAATTAGGTACTTGGGTTTAAGGTAATAGGAATAATAGTACAGGTTCTGGGCAAGTATATGATTATTAGGTGCTTGGACCCCTAGGGATAAGCCTGATCCGCAAACTCAGGAGGCCGCCTCGAACGTGGGTATTCTGTCAATGCATCGCACAAAGCTGAAATCCTCCTGCAGGAGCAGCTACCCAGGACGGTGCAAGGTTAGGAACGAAAGTTTTCAGGATGAACGGATAGTCCATGTACTACTTCGTCTGTTGGTTTGAGGGTTTCTTCAGGGGGTCTCGGAGGCTGTACTCCCTCTCTGCAGAGCGCAGAGGAGTTCACACGTCTGGTCGTCACACAATCTCTGGCACCCGAAGAGGAGCTTCCCAACTTTGAGTTAGCCCGTGAGCGCCTACAAGCCAAACCCTGACGCGCCGCTTGTACTTCTTACACCAACTATACACGGGTACTTTCTGGGAGCAGGACAAGAAGCCCTTTTTCGGATCCATATCACGAAAACGTGCTGAAGAGGTTTACGTTGGAGCAGGCATGGGGCGGCGATTCGTCCTCAAATCGACCTCTAGCCAACAAAACACTTCTACAGTTCAGCTGTCGTTCCACAGCGCACAACACGAACCCCAATGGTCCAAGAAATTACTCAAGTCAAAGCCACCTAAGCCTATACTAAAACTCCTACTACCAAAATCTAAAGTAACCCATTACTGGGCACTTGAAGCTTGAGGTAATCCGCAGGTAAACCTAAGCCCTCAACTTTAGATCCTACCGTGTTGTTGCTGAAAGCTTTGGGCTCAGTCAGGGTTCATTTATTGCCTATCCAAAGGCTCCTATGCCCTCTCCCTCCGGTAGCGTACTAGAAGTTTAGGGTCTAGAGCTTATACACCCAAACACGCCATAGCGAAACCTCTGGGTAGTATATGCTTGTTATAAACTTGGGAATTTCAGAGATCTATGATGATAATGCGAGTTCGGGGGGCCGACTAAGATGGCTAAGCTCTGCACTAAACACTTCAAGCCGTCAATTCTACGGTACGGCTTACTCAGGAGCCAAGATGCGCTTACTTAAACACATTTCGAAGTTGATATTCACAAAGCTCATACGAACAGTGGATGGGATTTCCAAGAATCAAGAGTCCCTTTGTTGAGGATTCCCGTAAGGACTCTAACGTTTTTTGGAGTCTCACTATACCCCCCTCCCCCCTCCACCCACCCTGAAGCCCAACTGCCGTGCCAGAAGCTCCTCCTCACCGTTCTCCCGAGACACGAAGAAACAACGTGTAGGATAGTGAGGATGCTGACCTGGGCTACGCTTAGGGATGTATGTGGAATGTAGAACGACTATTGATGACAAACGGTCCATCTTAAGGATTGCATATGGGATATAGCTTGGCTAACTCCCGTTTAGAGTTTGTGCTCAAGTGCTCACACCAGGGATCTTTTGGTATCGGTATACCCATCCATGCAGGAATGATGTGGGGCCCCAGGTGTATTAATGCAGGCACTTGGACGCCTAGAAATCCTAAACCCTAAGCCCATAGGGTTTATGGCGTTTGGGGTGTAGGGGTTGGGGTCTTAGCGTTTGTAGGGCTGAGGTTCTGCCAGGAACCACAGCAAAATTGGACTGCAAGATTGAAAGGGCTGGTTTAGGGTTAAAAAAATCCCGTTTGCTTGTAAGGGCATCCCAGAAACCGGGAAACCCAGCAGAGAACCATGAAGACTGGAGGACAAACACCATGCCTTGGCATAGGCTATAGTCCCCCTGAAGTAGACAGACTATGGAGTATACGGGGATCTTATTATATATACTCAGAGCCATATTCTATCTACTTAAGGCCCACTGGATGCATGGGGACTGTGGAGGGAGTCTGGGATCCTTACTAAGGAGCATCCAGTAGATATTTTGAGAAACTCCTACACCATCCTGTCTACCTCTGCATACCTCCAGATACTCCTGGCAGAAGAAGATCTCTCAACCACAGAACTTTGGGGGGCTTATAGGGTTTATATGGTCTAGGGGAGCTAAAAATCACATGCAGAGGAGCCTGAAGCCGCACGATCAAGGGTGTTGGGTTTAAGGTTTGAACTGCACTTTCCTGCAACGTAGTAACAACTACCCAGGGTCAGTAAGTATGACTCGTAAAATTGCAGGTAATGGGGGTTACATTACAGGTAAGGCTTAAACCCCCCATCCATAAACCCTACACCCCTAAACCTCAAATCCCAATCCCTAAACCCCTAAGCCCCTAAACCCCTAAACCCCACACCCTAAACCCTAAATCCCTAATCCCCAAACCCCCTACACCGCGAAACCCCGAAACACACGGTGCCAGGATCCTGGCCGACTTTGAAGCCCTTCAAGCCCAGGGCCTCACGACCCGAGGCTATGGGGGTTTCCCAAAATTAGGGGGTACCCTTTAAAG
>CAJNIZ010020779.1:191952-206189 GCA_905231905.1 Symbiodinium pilosum
CCACATTCACAACCACCAAAACACTGCAATACACAGCACATTCTGATGAGCGGGCATTTGGCGCGGGCAAATAGAGGGGGGGGGGCGTAATTTTAGGATAGCCCCCTCTAGAGGACAGTCGTCCGTTTTGGGCCGTTGTTGAGGGTTATGTGTCCGTTTGGGGGAAAGTAGCAGCAAAATGCTACAGGATGCAAACTCGAACCTGGCTTTTTTGGGCTCAAAGAAGGTACAAGTGTCTAGATTGCTTGGGGCCTGGGCTGCATCACGCAGGCTTAAAATCGTGCGACAACCCATAGTTGAGAGCGGAACCTTGAGGCATAACTTTGGGCCGTGATTGGGGCTGATGGGCGCCCACATGCGCATAAAGTACGCATATAAAGGTCTGTCAGAGAGCTTTTACGGGTTCCGAAAAATCTCCCTTTACAAGTCGGGCACAAGACAAGCCCAGCATGCCCTTGATCCCACAGCACCCCCCTAGGACCCACCCCTCTCGAATGCGTGGTGGTTGAGAAGCATGCTAGGGCCGTCAGCTGGGTGGCGATGCTGACATCCTGCTGAAAGCAGCTTTTGCAAGCCCCAGTCTCCGTTTGAATGAGCATAGGAATGCATGAATAGGGGCTAGACAGACACCTGCGGGTTGGTGTTCAGGGTTCATGGGCACTAGGAATATACAGGGACCAGGATGGATCACAGCCCCCTACTATGGATTGATCCTAGAGGGGATGTTTTGTTTTAAGAAACTCGAATTAACTCTCAACAAATAATTGTTTCACTGGTCTTGCTGCACTACTTCTAGGGCTTATGGAGTTCTATGAGGGGGTATTAGGCTTCAGAGTTTGGGCTTGGGCTCTAGTGCTCAGCGGGGACTAGTAAACAGAAGCCATAAAGGCATCGGTAATGAGGAAAGTTGAAGGAAGTAGCAGTGTGGGATTTGCAACAACAAGGAATAAATTCATTCCATTAAACAGCACAGGACGAAGATGGCAAACCCTAAACCCTAAACCCTAATCCCTAAACCCTAAACCGTGTATGCTATGAAACTAGCGTCCCCCTTCCTTTCATCGGGCTCCTGACCTGATATCTGGTGCAGCGCCCGAAAAAGGACGTCTGTGATCTTTAGATTTTCCAGTCCGCCTGGCTCACTGTTGGGTTGCTGTTAAGGAACTTAAGTTAAGTTACCATAATGGGTATATATAATAAATAATAAGGTTTCCCCAATATAGTTCTTTAATTTAAGTTCCTTAATAGCAACCCAGACTGCTATGGATGCCGGGACTTCACCCCGAACCCCCGAAGCAAAGCCCTGAAACACCCCCAGCCCTTAAACTTTCACCCCAGACCTTTCATCCCTTTAAGCCTGAACCCCATAAGCCCTACCTGAACCCCAAAAGTATGTAAAATAATGGCCTTTATGGCTATTTTTGGTGGGTTTAGGGCTATTAGTTTATATATGTTTGGGGTTTAGGTATACGCCCAGCATCATGAGCCCCACACATGTAATGCTAACCCCTGAGTCCCCCGGTCTTGCCTTTTTCTACTAGAAGTCGCTGCAACACATGAACTCACTGTTCGCGTCATTCTTTACTTTCTCCATATACTGAAACCAATATACAAGAATAAGCCTCAAACCTATACCCCAAACCCTAAACTCTAAACCCTCAACTCTAAACCCTAAACCCCAAACCCTAAAATCTAAACCGTAAACTCTAAACCCTGAGCACCAACAAGAAACCGGTTTGCGGCTCTTGTTTTTGCAGCTTTGGGGCATTGGGTTTGGGAGTTTGGGCGTAGGCTTCACTGGGCTGCTATCATTTAGTATATATCCATAATGTGGTAACTTAAACCCTATATGCCCACATTCATATCCTAAACCCTAAGCCCTAAATCCTAGACTATGTTAACTTAATGCAAGTTCCTTAGCAGCAACCCACTGTAAGGAGCTGAAAAGGTGCGGGGCTGAGGGTGTTCACTTCGGCAGGTGGGGCATCAGCGAGCGTTTCCTGAAATTGAGGCGTCCCCTTTCTTGGGGCCCTTATAATAAGGTTCACAATATACTGCGTCTACACTGGGCCCCTCATTTTTGGTAACCCCCAAGTAGGTCTAGGAAGAAAAGTAAAGGAATCGCAGCAACCAAATCATGGTACTCTGCCCGCCCTCCCTAATCCTCCCTAATCCTCCCTAACCCTAAACCCTGAACCCTAATTAAACCTATGGAAGCCCGAAAGAGCCTTGCAGAGACACCTGTTTGTTCTAATCTAAGAGGAGCCAGCCGAAATGTGCTTGCACGTTCGTTTGGGGTAAAGATTTCGGCTACTACAGGTACTTCCTAACGTGTGGTTCAGAACACCTTCCAAAACCCTGGCAAAGCTTTGCATAGCCGTGCTGACTTGTGCAAACCTCTGGCACGTGTATCCCTAGCGCCCCCCCAGACTCCGAGGGCAAGAAAAGATTTCAAAAGCTCTGTAACTGAAAACAGGACACGATCCAGCTCTATACTGGAGTATCCTTTAGTCCTAAACCGCTACATCCTCAACCTTGAATTATAAACCCTTACCCTCATAAACCCTATACCTTGAACCTTCTAGCAAATTCTCGCATGGAGCAACGCCTTCTTGTACCAAAGGGTCGCGTTCTGCAGGCGTTTGACAGCATCCGGATCACCCTCCTCAGATCCCCTAAACTTTTAACCCTTAAACCCTAAACCTGGTATTCTTGGCAGTCTAGGACTCAGGAGTTTGGGGTGAAGGGCTTGGGGTTACGGGTGTAGGGCTTAAGGGCTTGGAGTTAAGGGTCTGGAGTTCAGGACTTTGGGCTTGTAGTTTGGTTTAGGCTTTAGGACATTTAAGGCTTAGGGTTTAGGGTTCTGGTTCAGGGTTTTCAGGTCTTGGGCTCAGGGTATCCTTCAGAGCCTTTGGGACCGCGGGATGCAAAGGCATGCATGAGAGGCTTATCGGATTCCTCGAATTCATTTAGGGACTGTGCGACTTTCCCAGATGTGTTCAGCCATGTCATGGTTTTCTATGAATTCATTCAGGGTCTAGGGTTTAAAGCTTGAGGATTCAGATGCTCAATTGGATAGTTGACGTTCTGGTGGTACTAACCCAAGGCCCCTGAACGCGCAACCTCAAGCCTCAAGTCCATTTATATAACCCTAAACCTAGCCCTCCCCTTCTCCAACGGAAGTTCCAAGTCGCTTGGATGCCAATGTCTGAACCTGCGCGGGGATCGGGGATGGAGGCTGGGAAGTGGCAAAACCCAGAGCCTGGGTATATGCAATATGAGCCATAGGGTTTAGGGTTTAGGGTCCTTAATATACTGGAGAATCAAGTGGAAAAGAAAATGGAAAATGAAATGGAAACTGGGATTATATAGGGGATTATAGGGGTTATAGTCTAAACTCCTAGTATCCCTCTTCATAACCCCTATAGTACTTCCCGATAGAATCCACTATATAACCCTGTTTCAGGAGTTTAGATTATGGCTCATGTAGAGTAGGCGAATGGAGTATGTATAGCAGTCAGGTATGTGCCCAAATTCCGGCCCATGCTAGCAAGCTTCATGTGGGTGCTCCTTTTTTGGGGGTGGAGGGGGGAAGGGAGCTATGATGTTGGCACACATCCATCCTGTGAAGATGCCTCGCGAACATTGCAGACATCCCCTCACTATGGTATTGTTTAACCCTATAGCCCTAAACACTGGGGTTTAGGAATTAGGGAAGTACCTATCAAGGATCTGAAAAAGAGTGTTGATTCGATGTTGATTAGCCCCAGCTGGATTCAGGATTTACATGGTCTAGGGTTTCCAGGGCTAGGGCTTATTGCGGCTCAGCTTTGTGACCGCAACAGCGCCACTTGCTTATAGACCTTGGCATTTCTTCCGTCTCAGGGAGCCTTTCAGCAGTCTTCAAACACACACGTTAAGACAAACCCCAGTTGATTACAGCAGCTGCATTTGCACATGAGAACAACAAACTGCGCCGCAAAGGGAGCGCTGCGATTGAAGCTCACTGAAGCTGCTTCCATAAGCCCGGATCATTCCTAGTTGCGCTCTCAACCCTAAACCCTAAATAAACCCTAAACCTTAAACCCTAAACCCTGAACCCTAAACCCTAAACCCTGAACCCTGAACCCTAAACCCTAACGGACATAGAAATGGCCAGGGATCCTAAGGATACAGGGCTTTTCGTAGATTCTTGGCGCGGCGTAGGGTTTCGGGTTTTGCTGAGGATTGTATAGAAGGGTTGTTTTGGGAAACTCCCAATATGCCTTCGTGTCTGGAATACTTCTACTGTGGTTCGGAAAAGTTAAAGGCGGCGGGAATCTAGGAAGCATCTTTTCACGATTGAAAGAAGCCTGCAAACTGAGTTCTTCAGCAAAATCCTACGCTGCAAGCTGAACATGGAATTAGGTCACAATAAGTGCGATTCTTGGAAGAATTATGATTCTGAGTTTGACCTTTTAAACTGGATCCGCAGGTACCCCAAAGCCTACGCCCTAAGCCCTAAACCGTCCAAAACCCAAAACCATAAGCGCATGAATCTAGAGGCATGGCGAAACTCCCACGGGCCTTTCCAGGGGCTCATGGGACATGGATCTTGCCAGCTGCGTGGCAAGTGACCAAAGCTTAGGGTTTAGGGTTTAGGGCTTTAGGGTTTACGGTGTTAGGTCAGGATTTTTGGGTCAGGTCTTAGGGTTGAGGGTTTGCTAAGGCTGGAGAGGGGTGAGCTTAGTATCCAGCTGGATTAAGGTCTAGGCTGGCAAGGGCTGAGAGCTCAAGCGTTTGGCAGTGTAAAGCTCTGGGGCTTACGTTTGCACTGGTGGCTTGAGGCTGGAATAGCAAGGACTGCACAACCATGCCTGCCGGCCGTGCTTCACGGAGTTTATCTCAATGCGGACCGGCAACCAGTGACACTGCAATTTAGGGGTGCTTTGAGGTCCTTTTAGTTGGGTTCTAAGGCTCTTCGCCAGGTTCTAGGTTGGGTACTGCCACCCCCCTCAGTAACAGTTGGATAATAATTAAAATATGGTTATATAGCCCTTAATAGGACCCCTAATATAGACTGTTACTGGGTGGGGGCAGTACCCAAGTTCTAGGGGTCTTTGCCAGAGTGTCAGGGTTCCTTTCAGCCTGGGCTACGCCAGTACGGTGGGACAACTTCAGGGACTTCCCGTCTCAGAAGGAAGGCTGGGACCTGGTCGGTTAGTAGAATTCCCTAATAGTCCAAGGACCCAAATAACAGGGCTCTAGGGCCCAAATACCATAATATCAATGGTATTTGGGCCCTAAAACCCCATTATTTGGGTCCTTGGACCCTTAGGGATTGGAATGTCTAGTCTAAACGCAAGCAAACTTAGAGTGGACAATAAGTACCTTGACTTCAGATGTAGGAAAAATGGCGACCATATACAAATAGTTAGCATTCCGCATGCTGGGGGTGGCAGGGTTCAGATATGACCCGCGTCACAAACACATAACATAGAAGCCGTGTGTTTCAGAAACTCTCTCGTGTGCTTAAACTCTCGTATTGCTTCAAGTCTTCCCATCCCTGGTGACTCTGACCCACTGTAAGCGCAATCCCTAAGTAAGCCTTTGGTAGAGCTTCGGTTTTTGGATGTCGTATGTAGATCTTAAACCGGAGCATCTACACCAAACTCTAGACGCAAAACGCTCAACTGCCTTGCTGTTAAGGAACTTAAGTTAAGCTACCGTAATATGGGTATCTAGTAAGTAATAGGGTTCCGTCATCATAGTGACTTCGCTTAAGTTCCTTAACAGAATCAAAGGAAAACACCTGCAGGTAAAGAGAGAGAGAGAGAGAGACAGACAGACAGGCTTGTAGTCTGGGTGGGTGTGGGCTTGGGGTTCAGTTTAGGCAGCTCACATATGTCTATGCTATACATACTTTTCCTGCAGATCGATATGTATATATATACACATACATACAAGGAAACATAGCATAGGTGGCAAGGTGGCTATAGATATGCCCGTTAACAGCTGAAGACTGCCATTTACTTACTGGTGCTGAAGGGGGAGATGGGGAATAGATCGTTACAATAACACCGATGTCCCCTCCCCCACTTCCAGGGAAGCATGCGTGAGTTTATAAATCGCAGGAACGGCCGGAAGAGGGTTCAGGGTTTAGGGTTTAGGGTTCCTGATTTCCAGAAGGTCCTGCACCCTGATTTAAGGGTTTAGGTGTCGAGTTCAAGGTTCAGAGTTAAAAGTTCAAAGTAAATGGCTCAAAGTTCAGGGTGCAGGGTTAACGGTTAAGGGCATTTAGGATTTAGTGTTTTGAGCTTAGGCTGCAGAATCTTGAGTGTACAGAGTTCATACAGCCATAGTTTCAAAACAGGGCTTGGGGATTAAAGCTTGTGTACGTGTAGGCTTTAGGATGGGCTGCTGTTAAGGAATTTAAGTTACTATAATAAGGCAACCCTATTACTTACTATATACCCATGTTATGCTATCTTAAATGAGCCACTGTCTAAACTCCTAGTATCCCCCTTAATAACCCCTGTAGAACTCCCCATATATAATTCCCTATAAACCCCCCTATAGCTCAAATGAAGTTCCTTAACAGCAACCCAGTTTAGGGTCCATCAAACCCTAGACCCTAACTGGGTGAGCCGATCCCAGCGCTTCTTGGAGCCTTCCTGGACCCTAAAAGTATGTAAAATAAATATGGGGGTTTAGGGTTTAGCGTTGGGCCCCAAAAGTATGTAAAATAATGGCCTTTATGGCGATTTTTGGTGGGTTTAGGGCTATTAGTTTACATATTTTTGGGGTTTAGGTTTGAACTTTTTTGCACTGCGCCAGCTCTCCGTGAAGATGGTTCTAGAACGGCAACTGCTACGGCCACACTTTTTTGATGGACAAATTCCTACATGTCGTCGGGGACCACGAACCTGACAATTGCGTTAGCTTCTTACCTGCACTGCGAAGAAAAATTCAGGATTTCGTCCACCAGCCACTGGGCGCAACCTTCCAAGCAGTGCTTCCCAACAACACCCTACATCGTTTGTTGTAAGATCTACCTTGCTTGCCGGTTTGTAGGCCAAACAGCAATCTCCCACATCACATGAATCTGCAGACTAGGTATGCAAGGTCTGCTTAGGGTCGGGTGCTTAGAGTTTTCACAGAGCTAGCCTAGCCAGCCACAGCCCCACTTCCGCTCTACACGCTCACGTTCTCCGTGCGCTTGAAGGCATCGGCATCGATTCCTTCAGCGCAGATAGTGTGAGTTTGCACGCCTCTGCACGTAAAGAAAGCTGTATTCACGAAGTGCGCATGAAATCATACCATGAATGTCCGAACATGTTGAGGAATATTCCTGATTGAAATGATTTGTTCTGCAAGCAGTAGCTTGTGAGCTTACACAAAACAGTAACTGTATCCAACTGGAGAAAGATCTCTTACCACCTCACCTTGCACTACCCTGAGGCTCTTGGACCCCATAGTGGAAAGCAAAACCTTGCTGAAGCCCAAACCAATTAGGGTTCAGGGCAACCCTAAACCCTAAAGACCCTAACCCAAAAAGCCTCCCCCACAAGCCAAGGACGGTCCCACTGGCAGCCATGGGTACGGGGTACTCAACACAGGCAGACAAAATCCTAGATCAGCTTCACTTGTTATGCACTGAGACAAAAGTTTCGGGCATAGGAGGGTCCTTAACCCTAAACCCTAAAGCCTACAGTCAAAGGTAGTAAACCACATGGCTGCTTACGCAGCCAGGGTCCCGATAGCATTAAACCTGGTATGGTGGTGACAAAGGGCTTTGGGAAAGTAGGCTTCAGGGTTTTGGGAGACTAGGTGCCGTTTATTCTAGCCCTAGTGAGGATTCTAAAGTGAGTTGGGGGGTCAGTAGTCGGCTCCCATATCAAATGCCGGTATATAACATAAGTGCATCTAAATACCCGCAGGGCCGCGCGACACAGGCAGAAACTTTAGGGTCAGGGCTACAATTCCCAACAATCCAACAGCCAGCATGCGGATGCACGGGAGCTCCTCGTGCAAATCTTCTGAAAATTCCTTAAACCTATAAACATGAATCCTTGAAGCCAAACTTCAAACCCGAATCTTGGAACCTTGCACACAATGCGAGCAGCCTGATTTCCAGGGAGTTTCCTTTGACCAGAACGAAAGGCGTGCTGAAGAGCATTAAGAATAGTCTCACTTGGTCCCAAATGCTCTCCACTGTCACCGATCTAGTCCTCAAAAAATGGGCTGCCCTCACTCACCCCGAACCCGATGTAATCCTGAATCCTAAACCACGCACCCTAAGATCCACCGCCCGACCCAGTCACCCTCATGGTGACATAGAAGCCTGCAGACTTCCCAATATCATCCCACCCATTTGCTGAGCTCCCCAGGCCAGAAATGTTTACAAGTTGTTTGAATCATTGTAGATGTGTAAGAACAAAAAAAAAGTGTTCCTACCCGGCTGCTGAGGTCAAGAAGCCCATGTATAGAAAACCAAAGATTACCGGTTTCCAGTTCATGCTCTATTTTCGTCTCCAATTGATTTACGTCCATACATCCTGAACCCTTTAAACCCAAAACCCTATACCCTACTGCACACCCTAAACCCTAAACCCTAAACCGCGTGGACTCACCCAACGCTGAGGACCCAACTCTTGAGCATAGACTTCAGCTGCTTCAGCGGGCCAACCCTGGGTTGAGCTGGCGTAAAATCATGTGAGCATCCCCCTTATAATGGAGAATCAAACGGAAAAGAAAATGCTAAATGAAATGGAAACTGGGATTATAGGGGATTATTAGGGTTATGGTCTAAACTCCTGGTAACCCCCCAAGAACTCCCATAATGTAGGGTTTAGGGTTTAAGGCTTAGGGTTTAGGGTGTAGGGTGTAGGGTCTAAACTCCTAGTATCGTTTAGGGTTTAAGGCTTAGGGTTTAGGATCTAAACTCCTAGCACCCTCATTAATAAGCCCTAAAATACTACCTCACATGATCCCCTATTTCACCCCCTTTAAGGAGCTCATGTGGGCACGATAGGGAGCGGTGATGATCAAGGAGTATTAAGGATACTTAGGCCTTACAGGCTTGGGGGGGGTTCATTTTAGGCTCGACAGGTAACCTTTATTTTGCAGTTCATGGTTTAAGGTTGTCAAGCTTTGGGGTTCTGCGGGTTTAGCGTTTGGGGTTTCTTTTCGGGCTTTGGCGTTTGGGGGGCTCTAGGCTTAGGCAGCCGCTGCCCCTTCCTTTTGAAAAGACGTATATGCTATAGCAACTCTTCAAGCAACAATCCAGAGGCAAGTGGCATTGAGCTCTCGTGCAGGATTGCAACTTGGGATCGTGTGGTTTCCATGCTGGTGTATGCTGGTACCCAACATCTCACACCCGAAACAATTCCTGAACATTCACAGGCACTTGCAAGTTAAGTTCAAAGGGGCCTGCTTTGATCAAATTGTCCTAGTCGCAACCCACGAAGAACGACGCGATCCTTCATACCCTAGGAACAGTTGTACCCAAGAACCCTGGCAAAGCCTACACATAGCACCTCACCACATCACCCTAATCTCCACCACCCCTGCCCCCTAATTGGTGATAAGCCATGTGAAACACGTGCCAAACCGTATGGAGGTTTGCTCTATAAGGGGACTGTAGGCATTGCCGTGGCACAACTAAAGAAGGCTGGACTCACTGTTGGTCAGTAGGGCCCGCAAGGAATGCATGAAGGCATTATTGCTGGGATTTTATGAGCTGACGTAGGTTGTAGTGTGTCCCTTCATAGGTTCCTGTATAGCCCCTAGATAATCCTGCGCCGTCTCCCTAAGAACAACTTTAGCCCGCAGCTCATATCGGCGCGACAAAAGAAAATCTATGCATCCATTCCCTTCCAACGACCAGCATGACCAAACACCCAGAAGCAAGTCAAAGCCAAGTTTCTTTGGCTGCTGCTGGGTCGGTGTTGAGGAACTTGAATTTCAAATTATCTTATGCATGGTAAACAGTTCGGTTTCCGACATAAGGTAACTCATCTTGAGTTCATGAACCCTACGTTTATCACCACCGTCTCCAGTTTCTTTTTCATTTGATTTTCTAGTACGGCAACTTAATGCTGAAGTCTGCGTAAGCCACATAATAAACTGCAGAGATTTGGATGCGAATGGCCTGCCCGACATGTAAGCGCGAGAACTACACTCCCTCAAACTAACATGGAATCCTCAGAAGTGCCCTAGAAAGGAAAAAGTAGCTACATGAGCTATAGTCTAAACTCCTAGTAGTCCCCTATATAACCCCCTATATAACCCCCTTTAAGGAGTTTAGACTATGGGTCACATGAGCTCCCAGGCTACTCGCGGGAGTTGAGGATTACGCAGAAGCCACAGCATTCTTACAACAATCTTGGCTACCTGAACCCCAAAAGTATGTAAAATAATAGCCCTAAACCCCTAATAATGGCCCAAAAGGCCATTATTCTACATACTTTTGGGGTTCAGGTACCAGCAACCCGCAATTTCATGGCTCAGTCTATAGGATTGGGAGAAGTGACTGTGCCCTGAGCGCCAGGAAGCAGCCTCGCGATAGGCCTGGGGTAAGCACGGAACCTAGAAACCCCAAAGGCCCCCGCAATCCATGGTAAGCCCCCTGGGCCCCCTGAGCCTTAAACTTCACAACCCAAGCCTGCAGCAAGCCCTACTGTCAGAACAAGACAACCACCCACAACCCTAAACCCGAAACCCACAACCCTAAACCCCAAACCCCCCAACCCTAAACCCGGTAGACTGGAGCAAGGTTTGACGAGAACCGGGCTCAAAGAAGTCTTTCACACCATCCATGATCATAGCCTGGGTTTAGGGTTTAAGGGTTTAGGGTTTACTGGGTCGCTCTTAAAGAACTTAAATTAAGTTACCACACTAGGGGTATCTAGCAAATACTAAAGAAACCTAG
The DNA here is from genome assembly GCA_905231905.1 of Symbiodinium pilosum. Classification (NCBI taxonomy): domain Eukaryota; class Dinophyceae; order Suessiales; family Symbiodiniaceae; genus Symbiodinium; species Symbiodinium pilosum. The sequence goes on from CAJNIZ010020779.1 coordinate 202,865, forward strand.
TGTACACTCTATGAAGCCCTAACACTAAACCGATCTTTGTACACCACGTAGTGGTTCACAAACCTACCATTAATGTTGGGTGAGGGCTTAGTTTTTGGGTCCAGAATTGGGCTTCAAGGTGTAAGGGTTTAAGTTCAGAGTCTTGGGATTTATGGTCTCAGGATTTAGGGCTTGGGAGGGTCAGTGCTAAGGGATTTAATCTCCGCTGTTTGGGACGTAGGTTGAAGGGACTGCGGTTTAAGGTTCAGGGCTTGAGGTCCAAAGATTTAGGCTGGAAGGCTCAGGGTTCAGGTTCAGTTTGGCGGGTTTAGGGTTGAGGGATTAGGGATCTGGGTGAAAAGTTTGAGGGTTCAAGAGTCACAACAATGACCAGGAGCTAGGTCTTTCAAAACAAGCTCAGGGAATACTGGGTTGTTGTTGAGGAACTTAAACAAAGTGACTAGAGTAAGGAAACTCTAATACCCACAATATGGTACATCAAATTAAGCTCCTTAACAGCAACCCAGAATAGGGTTCAGGGTTTATGGGAACCTTGGACCACGCTATATTCATTGACCTTGCCAATAAACCACCTTCTCTGATCATGAAGCTATCCGTATCAAAGAAGATGTATTCGATGCACATGTCCTACGTTGGAGGGTGGATGGGGCGGTGAGGGTGTGTTCTTCAAAGGGGAGGGGATTCAGTAGGTCAACAAGTGCGCTGATCCCTGGCTGTCCAAAGTTCTGAGATCACTCCAAACCATGGCCCTAAACCCTAAACCCTAAACCACCCTAAACCATGGCCAATGCTGTGGCAGAGGATCCCACACAAGACTTAAGGCCATGTGTCGAGTACAGCCCTCCTCTCACCTGTGCCTGCTGGGTTTCCAGGCCTAAGTTCCATCTTCATTTAGGGTTTAGGGTTTTTATGCTGCATGACAGAATCTTAGTTTTAAAAAAGGACAGGTAGCTGCTCTTGTAGGGGTCTAAAATCAAACCATAGACGATCATAGACGGGCCCAAGTGTCAAGCGCCCCTCGAACACCCTACTTGATCTGCAAGAATTTCCTCGCCTTCCTTCTGTAGCCATCATTGAGTCTCACGATAACCCTCGGAGAGAATCGGGTGAAGGCTGATGGCTTTAAAGCTTGCACGGTAGGCCTGACATGAAAGAGCCCCTTGTGCAATAAGAACAACTCCCCTTGAAACTCAAACATGAAATGCCTAAACCCGACACCGGAAGATCATGCATCCTAAGATTCGGAACTCCTAACCCTAAACCTTAATTCCTAAACAGTAAGCCCTATCCGCCAAACCCCTCACCCTTGACTGAAGGCCTTGATGGTGGGTTCCCAGAGCACCTCATTGGTAAGCTGCAGCCTCAGGAGACTTTGAAGGGTTCGGGTTAAAGAACTCATGGCTTCGGATTTAGGGTTTCACAGATTCTGGATATAGGGCTTATAGGGCTTTGGTTTTACGACAGTTTGCTGAATTTGGGGCCTTGGGTTTGGGAAAGGGTTCAGGTCATAGATTTAGAATTCCGTTAAACCCTATACCCTAAACTCTAAACCCTGAACTCTAAAAGGATCCTTGTACTCTGGGGCGTTGTCCTGGTAAGCCAGTCCAGACATTTCAGGACGCCAGCAAGGTTGGGTTCTTCAAAATTCTTTGTGGCTTTGCTTATGAAGAGCGGTCTAGGGTGGGGGTTTAGGTTTGAAGTTTAGGGTTTCGGGTTTGAAGTTTAGGGTTTAGGGTTTGGCAGAGGTTGACGAACGGCTTCCTCTACTGCCATTGACCTGAGATTGGGGCTTTCCCAAAATTAGGGCTACCTGGTGGTCCCTAGAATAAGGCCCAAAGTATATAGGGGTCTATATATTGGGATACCCTAATTTGAGGAAACTACCAGATAAAAGAATTCCAGGTTGAGAAAGAGCCCCGCAATGGGTCTAGACTGGGTTGCTGTTAAGGAACTTTAATTAAGTTGCCATAATGGGTTTTCATGGCAACTAATAAAGTTTCTGCAATATAGTAGCTTAAATTAAGTTCCTCAACAGCAACCCAGTAGAGCATGGCTAGAAGCCATTGTGAATTATTAGTGTTTATGGCTTAGGTTTCGGGATGTCAAGGAGATTACCTAGAAAAACTGCCTTCAATGAATACGACATATCTTGCACCATACCCAGGGTTCCTACTAGGCATTTCCTTTGTGGAATCTTCATGGTTTTGGGCAAGTGATTAACGTACTATCCGAAAAGGAACTGCACAGGACGCTGCGCAAACCCTAGACAGCAGGCTTCTCTTCAAATAATGCCCGGTCGGGCCGGTCGGTCTTGAGGGGCCGGAGCTGTACGAAAACTCTCCCTGGATATGGCTGTATACCCAAACCCAAAAATCCTCCTGCACGGCACGACTTGAATCCTCTCCGCTGACTCTATCAAGGCATTAAACCTCGAACTCTAGAACATGAAGTTAGAAGCTGCGGTTCCTAGCTCCTTACCAGAGCTACTCTCGTTCCACGCGGGGAATGGCTGTAGTCCCCTAACACCTTCCTCCATTCCTAAATAGGCCCTGCATTCTGAACCCTAAACCCCTAAACCCTTACTCCTACATGCATAGAATCTGAGGCTGTAGCTTCATCAGCTCAATGAAGGACGCGGGGTCTGAACCTTCTTTCACCTTGGGACGGTTCGGGCTAGGACCTATGAAGTTCAGGCAGTTTTCAATCTAGGGTTTCGGAGGTTGAGGGTTAAGGATACCTGGGGAAGGTTTTCGAAGGTAGGGGCCCCTTTTGCGCCGTCCCTACAGTTTGATTACGATACTTCGTGCGTATACAGGGGAACCCCCAAAAGTACATAAAATAATGGCCTTTGTGGCTAGTATTAGGGATTTAGGGCTATTATTTTACATATTTTGGGGGTTTAGGTATACAGGGGGACCCCATGTCTGGAAACGCCCAAATGACAGCAGTCAGAAGCAGGGGTCGATGGGTTTAGGGTTTAGGGTTCACGGGACCACACAATCCAGAGGACCCCGTAAATACATTTAAAAAGAAACGCCGATGCATATGGCAGGTGAGCCAGCTCGATTTTTCAAGTCTTCGTAGTCGACCCAACCCCGACCCACAGATTCACAGGACTGTTTCGCCACACAACAACATGGTCCTCTTGGGGCTTCACTTTCCGAGTTCTACGTAGAACATCTAAAGGACAAAGGAATCATCGTGGAAACCCTACCTAGACCCTCGCATGTGATACCTTTTTTGGTAATCCTAATACGAATCCTAGCCACAAAACCATACCAAACCTCAACAAGAACTACTTTGGAGGGACCAGGTAAACCCTAAA